>LIEC01011557.1:43955-116645 GCA_001925005.1 Drosera capensis | reverse complement strand
AGAATTCACCTGTCGCCGAAATATTGAATGCTGCCAAGTTCTTGATTCTTCTCCTTCTTGCACCTTGCAAGAAGGAAGCTACTCAAGTTCGTGTGTGCTTCATGTTTTTCTAATTTTTTGCATCTGCTTATTAGAATACTCTGATTTTTTTTTTTTAAATGGTAACTCTTGAATTTCACCAACCAAATCATATTCAATTTGTTGCATTGGAATAACAGTGTTACCAGTTAACTGTTTTATCATAAAGTAGTGTAGATAACAATTTCATATTTATACCGCGACAGATGGCTGTTACACCACGCACTTCTCAAGGACATGGGTGGCTGAGGCCTGCAATTGGTGTAGTGGAACTCTCCCAGTGTATCATTCAGGTTCGAAAATACACCTCTTCCTATTATCTACGAGTATCGCAGCAGTTTCCCTATATGACTTCCTATCCCTATATATAGAGAATCTGTAAAAAAAAAAAAAAAAACACGTCACGCAGCAAATTCCACATCCGTATCACTATCCCTACATGAGTTTTTAGACACTATTTTTTCCTATATTTGAGGAGTCAAAGTTGTAATCCCTAAACTTTTTTATACCATCAAAATAGTACAAAAATAATATTTTTTATAAAGGATTGTTTATAAAATATAAAAAGGTGTAAATATTTAAAAATTTAATTATTTTAGGTAAAATACAATAAAGTAAAATAATTATTGAAGTTGAAAAATTATTACTATCTCCGTCCTAGAATATAACGAACGGTTTGATCCATCACACATATTTATATGTATGTTGAATTTTTGTGGGATTTGGTGAAGAAAGATTACTTTTTTAATGATAGTGGGGTGCAAATGAGATTTAGGACAGAGAATGAAAGAGGAGGAAATAGGTGGTGGATGTATTGTAATACAGATGATGATTTATTTTGGTGTTTTTTATGTGAAAAGATTACTAAATATGATATATTGGTTATATTTTGGAACGACTCGAATAGAAAAATATTATCTCTAATATATGACGGAGGGAGTATTATATTATACAACATACTTAAATTATGGTTTATTAACTTTAATATATGAAAATTCAATGTAAGAAAGAAGTGAAAATCCCTATTGGGAATCGACATAGGGAGTTTGTTGAGTAATTGAGTCAAAAACTAGATCTCTATACAGAAAGAATGGCATTGTAGTACTGGAATGAATAGGATAGGGATAGAGAAATTGCTGCGAATGGTCTCCTTCCATTGATCTTTTTTTAGATCTCTTTGCATTTCTTATTGTATTATATGTTCATCCTGAGATACCATTTTGTTTTTTCTATCTTGGTTGATCGCTATGGTTTTGTGGTGCAGGCAGTTCCTCTCAGTGCAAGGAAACCAATTGGAGGATCTACTGAAGGCGTTGCTCCCTTTTTGCAGCTTCCGCATTTCAGCGAGGCTGTTGTCAAGAAGATAGCACGCAAGGTAACCATCCTTCATTTATCCATCTGATGTCATTCCTGCCTCTGCTGAGTTAACTCGCGGGACGACCTTTCTTTCCATGGCATGTCTTTTTTGCCTCTTTGGTTGGGATGCAGAGTTATGCCTCCTTTTGTCAGACTTTTAAGGCCTAGAGCAAATTCTCTCCCTGTGATAGTTTCTCCATTAGATGGGGGTCTTTTCTATTGATGCTTATGTTGATTGCCTGTGATATCATATACTTCTTCATTATGCTTGATGAGGAAGGACGTGCCAAGGATTGGATTTTACCTCGGGGTTTTTGCTAGCATACTCTATTATTTCTTTCAACAATACTGTAGGATACACATTACTGACTTTTCTGCCTGCTTTTGACCTTTAGAAAGTGCGTACATTTGAAGACCTCATCGACATGACCCCAGAAGAGCGAACAGAGCTTTTAACACAGGTGGGCGGGTTCTCCGATGATGAAACCAAAGATGTTGAGCTGGTCCTCAACATGATGCCATCCATAACAGTTGATGTCGTCTGTGAGACAGAAGGCGAGGAGGGTATCCAAGAAGGTGATATATTGACACTCCATGCATGGATCACACTCCAGCGCGGTAACGGCCTAATTGGTGCCCTCCCGCATGCACCTTACTATCCCTTCCACAAGGAAGAGAGCTTCTGGTTGGTGCTTGCAGACCCTGTTTCCAACGAGGTCTGGTTGTCCCAGAAGGTAACCTTCATGGACGAGGCAGCGGCCCTAACTGCTGTGTCGAAAGCTATCCAGGAGTCAAAGGAAGGCTCTGGGGCTACCACGAAGGAGATAAATCAGGCAGTTAAAGAAGCAGTAGAGAAAGTCAGGAAGGGCTCGCGATTAGTCATGGCCAAGTTTCAAGCTCCAGCGGAAGGGAACTATAACCTTACATGTTATTGCCTGTGCGACTCTTGGATAGGTTGCGACAAGAAGTCGGGCTTGAAGCTCAAGGTCTTCAAACGAAGTAGAGCAGGTACAAGAGGTGCTCTGGTCGAAGAAGGGCCCTTGGTTCCCATCCTTGAGGAAGAGGAAGAGGAAGAGGAAGAAGAGGTTCAAGATGATTATGAGAGCGAGTATAGTGAAGATGAGGAAGAGAATGATCCGAAGAAGAATGCAGCAGCTCCAAACGGAGTTGCTCATGAAAAAGAGAGAAGTTCCGGCTCTGAACTTTCCGACTCCGACGAAGCTTAAGAATTCCTCTCGGTTCTCGTATAACCATACTCCTATTACTTTCTTCCTGTTTTGGTTTATAGATATTCAATACAAAGTGACTTGTACTCGCAGTTTTGTGTTCCTGTCATGAATGATGGATCACGCTTCAGGGATCTCAAATGACAGATTTTGAATATGACAGCAGCATGCTTTATCTGAGAATCTGAGATAGATCTCGACGAAGTGCTTCAGCCATGTCATGTACATTGACGATTGATGACTACATATTAGGATGGACTGAAATGCGAGTGAAGCGCAACCAACAAACCAACAGCTGCTAAGATACGATCATTTTAATCATGATCACCATTGAAGACAAGATGAATGAAAGAGTGATGTACCTGCAAACAAATTGAGAATAAAACAGGAGACAAGTATGTACATAGCATTTTACTTCGATGGAATTTACAATTTTCGAAACAAAATCATCGAACACATGACGAATCCGGAAACTTTTATTACAAACTGCTTTTAGCAGAAATAAGACGTACGAAACCATTGTTTCATTTCTTCCAACTGCACAGTATCATGATCTATATACTCGACCCTATTGCTTGTGTCTAGCAACAAAAAACATTTGATCTTCTATATCCTCGACTGGTTTCACTATCGTCTTTGGAAGTTAAGTGTCTTGATGGCATAGGCGAATACGAAGAGAAAGACGACCACCCATGCAACATGGACAGCCGCGACTGTTGAAAGGAAGTCGTGATCATAACCCAAGTATTGTTTTAGGAAAAGTTTAACCGACATGTTTGAGGAGCCCGGGATGTCGAGGGGTGTGTCCTTGTCTCCGACTTGAGAGGTCACGAGACCATAGAGTGTCCATGCGACTGGAGAACACCAGTAGTACCATCTCCACCAGAGAGGAATTAGCTGCAATGATCCAAAGCGAAACAAAATGTCACAGCGGCGAGAATCACTTTAAAAAGTTGTGAGAATCACTTTAAAAAGGGACGATAGCTAGAAGTCCAGAGGTCGAAATCTTTACCGTTCTAGGGATCAGAAAACCAGCAAACAAGTTCCACAAGCCGAGGAAGAATGACATGGCTATGGCAGCTATTTGATGGCCGGGCGTCAGGGCGACAAGCATCATTCCATACAACGTGAAGTAGATGAAGCACATCAATATGAAGTAGTAGAAGTAGAAGAACTTGGAGACTTTCCATTCAAATCCAATCATAGCGAAAAGTATAAGTGTGTAAATAGCAGTTTGGAAGATAACATAGATTATCTCTATCGCCACCTGCGAAGCACAATATCAGTCAGATTATGCCGTAAAGAAGTGAACCTTATATGAAAGACGGTCAATATTTCGGAAAGTGTTCCAATACAAGGTTTAGCTTTCGACAGTTTGGGTTCCTTGGCGTAATATCATACTTGCATGATATTCTAGTCACGGGGGCAGTATAGGATGATAATTCTGTTCAAATTACCTGAGCAAATGCATAAGGAAGTGCTGAATACATCCCTGCAGCTCGTTCGCGGTAGAAGACGGTTCTCTCAATGGCTACAACTGCTTGGACCGTTGTGGCGTTAGTTGCACCAAGGAAGAGAACAGCGCAATACATTGCTCCCAACAAATTCATCAGTTTTTGCTCCGTATTTCTGTCAACAAAACATAGAGCAAAAACTTCAGGATTCGTTTTCATCCTTGGGATCGAGTACTGATATAGTCTTATATACTTACACATGCTTCCCTTCGTTGAAGAATATAAGACCGAAAAGTAAACCAACGACGAAGGTCATAAAGAAACGGATCGCATTATATGACGGATTCCTCCAATAAGACCAATGCTGTTTCCAGAAACACGCTTTGCACTGAGTGAAGAATGGCTGCGAGAACTCGGTTGGGAAGTAAAGATCCTTCGACCCTGGCGCTGGAGTGCTCAGCTCTTTGATCAGCTCTTGGTTCCTCCTGGAAAATTTAGTGAGACCATTACCATCGCCTTATTCATCACTATCGCAATGCTTGTTTTTCAGGATGGATTATGTGCACGATAACTCAATGAAAATGGCAAGAAAACGAGATTGCATACTGATAAAGAGGCGAGTTGGCATAGAGATCTGCAAAATCAACACCTAGTTGAGCCTCGACCTGTTGAGTGGTGACTTCAAGCATCCATGTAGCGGGATTGTAGCCGTCCTGGATCTTAGGAACCCCTGGAATGGCCTGACATGAAATCAAAGTCTCAGAACAAGCACCCGAAACCAATATGAAGAAAAGCTTCATAGCAGTGAAGTGTCAAGTGCTCGAAAAATCTGCACTGCTCACTTCAAAGTATTCGACGAGCTTATGAGAACGTCGACCAAGTGGCCCTGTATATATGACTTGCCCTCCTCTCTTCATCAACAGAAGCTGCAAAATTATGAAAGAACCAAATGAATTAAGGAGATAGAAGACCAACAAAAAAGATCTTGCATAGCGAAATATCATTTCGGCATTACCTCATCGAACGCTTCAAAGATGTCTATGCTTGGTTGATGAATTGTGCAAACAACAGTTCTTCCAGTGTCCACCGTGTTTCTGACTGTACGCATAACAATGGCAGCTGCTCTAGCATCAAGACCGGACGTTGGCTCGTCCATGAAAATGATCGAAGGGTTGGCAACCAACTCCACAGCAATCGTCAGTCTTTTCCTTTGCTCTGTGGAGAGGCCGTCGATTCCCGGAAGACCGACTAAGGCTTCTCTCAGAGGGTTAAGCTCAACCAACTCCATGACTTCTTCCACAAACATCTACACCATATGACAGGAATAAAAATCGACCAATGCCGAAGGCAATAGATATAAAGTTGCGAATAAGTTATAAGAGTAGTGACCATCGAAAGGCAGCGAACCTTTCGTGTTTTTTCATCAACGTCAGCAGAAAGACGAAGCCAGGCCGAGAACAAGAGAGATTCATAAACAGTAACATGAGGCGAATGAATATCAGTCTGTTCACAATAGCCGCTTATCCGTGCAAACGTTGCTTGGTTCTTAGGGAAACCAGAAATGCTGGTGCTTCCTTCAATGTAGCCACCGGTCTTTCTTCCGGCCAACACGTCCATCAATGTGGTCTTTCCGGCACCACTGACACCCACCAACGCCGTCAATATTCCAGGCCTAAAAGCGCCACTAACATCTCGCAGCAACTGGAGACGTTCTCCTTCAACACCTTGGCTTTTCATTTCCTAGTCAAAAGAATGAAAGCTCAGGCCTCTTTCTCTGTAGAATCTTCGTGCAAAAGTACTAAACATTTTACAAGTGAAACTACAAGCAGAGAATTCTGGAACTTACAGCAGGCATATCAACATAGTAATTGACGTGGTTAAACGCTAAAGATAGTGGTTGGAAGGGAAGAACCATTCCTCTTCTTTGAGTACCGAAGCTGGATCGAGTACTTCGAGTACTTCCTGAAGCATCCATCATAACCATATCTACACCTTCAGATGCTTCAGCAGATAACAAAGTCCTGTTCGTTTTTTCGTCATTGTCATCTGGGATCATGGCCTTTGAATCACCGAAGGCTGAAATTTTTCATGGAAAAGATACTTATAGTCAGAAGCTATTCATTACGAACTCGTATAGTCAACCTATTGATGAGACAATTCTGTCAATGAGGGAAAGAAACGGAGAGTTGCTTACGATCCAAGTATGATAGAGCCAGGATGAAAGTTATGTTGAAGAGAAGAGAAAACGCGAAGAGCGCTCCAACACAAATCCAATACCAGTACTCCTCGGTGTAGAAGCCTCTAGCGGCAAGAAGGGCTTTGCCAATGGTTGGTTGAGGTATTCTGGAATCATTATTTGGCTGCAAATTATAGATTCTCCAGATGCTTAGCAGCTTGACGAAAGTGAAAAACTAATAGCAGTATTCAACATCTAGGAGAACTTACTGTGCTCCATCTTTTATCGAGGAACTCGTTAATGACGATGGCGTTCTGTCCATACATCATAGGGGAAGCATAATAGCCCCATATCATCCATTTCGGGATGTCCTCTATAGGAATCCAAGAAGCAAGATCCAATAAGAAAATCGGCATAGTCAGTTTCCACGACTTCGTTTTTTTCTAAAGGATAAAAGGAAAGGACATAGTCAAAGCATGACCAAGATGTGAACAGATAAGAAGCTAACCTCTGTCAATGATGAATCCGCCAAGAACGAAAACCAGCAGCAATGAGAAGATACCAATTGTGTTAGACACCACCACTGTTCTTCCTATAGCCCCGATGGTGCGAAATAGGGACAAAGCCATCTGATGAATGCCAAAATACGCCAAGAACTGGCAGAAGAACCTAAAGAAGGTTTGATCATTCAGACGTCAGACGTTTTTCCAAGGATTCGAGCAGAACGTACCACATGGAAGAACCAAAGACCCGTCTAAATTTACCTGTAGGGCTCTGGAGCATATCCAATGGTATAGTAGGTTAGGCAAATCCATATCAAGGATTCCATGAGTGATAGTGGAATCCTTAGTACCCAGATAGGCAGCGCGTAAGCCCACGAAGGGTAGAACAGAAAATCTCTCTGCTTGAAGAAAACAGGAAGTCTGAACACGGTCATGGCGAGTTCTGCCATACCGTTGAACATGACTTGAATTAGACCGTAAAATAGTGCACCATAGAACTTTGATCCATCGGCCATGGTTTTGTGATGCATTGTTGTTCTAAAGAACACGGACATGGTGATCAACGACATGATTGTTATCTGTGCCGTCTTGAAGATGTACACGAAAGAGTTTCTCTTCATCAATAGCCATTCTCGAGAGAAGCACGCCTTGAAAAGCTCCCAGCTGGAGATACCGTACTTCTCTTTCACCAATGCGGCGGGATGGGCTTTTGATTTATCATAAGGAACACTCAGATCGGACGCTAGCTTTTGCCCAAGGTGGAAAGCTTTGAAGCCCTCGACGAATTCAGGAACCGAGACGTATGCATAAGGTTTGTCCTTCCTAGCATAGTATTGCTCCTGGTCTTTCAAGGAAGTCACTTCTTGGAGGAAATCAGCGACACCTTTCCTCTCAGGACATTTGAAACCCATGCATTCAAAGAACTCAAGGACTTGATCGCGAGGACCCTGATAAACGATTTGACCGTCCGAAAGGAGGATAATGTCATCGAAGAGATTGTATGTCTCGGGAGCAGGTTGCAAAAGGGAGATGATCATGGTTACATCCATGATGTGTACCATTTGTCTCATGTACTTGCATATCTGGTAAGTGGTCGAACTGTCCAAACCCGTCGATATTTCATCCATCAGTAGAACCTTAGCTGGACCTACCAACATTTCTCCTGCAGGTGTTTTCAAGAGGTTAAAAGAATTATGCATGGAGCTTACAGTTAGTAGTGAATAGCACATGTGATGATTAGTCCAAACATATCCGAAGAGTGAAAAGTTCAAAACTTACCTGTAGTGACACGCTTCTTTTGTCCACCCGAGATGCCTCGCCTCATCTCATCACCGATCGTGATATCAGCACAAATATCTAGTCCGAGAATCTGTTCAACGTAAAATGAATTAGCTTTACAATTTCGTAATGTCAACTGGTAAAGAAAAGAAGCAACATTTAGTGGATGAACCTTGATGACATAATCTGTGACTATATTGGTCTCCTGGCCTTCCATCGCTGTTGCCTTCATGAAAGCATCAATCTCGGGGTCTGGTTTTATCGCTGCTTCCTTCTCCCGCCTGGAGAGTTCTGCAAGCAGTTCATATCTAGTTCCCACCCCTAGGCAACGTCCGGAAAAGTCGAACGTCTCTCTGACCGTCATCTCCCCGAAGTGAAGATCGTGTTGACTTATATACGCGCAGGTCTTCCGAGGAATAAATTCTTTGAACTCGTGGCCGCAGTATGTGATCTTCCCTGATTCCTGTACGTTCCACAAGATATAAGCGAAACAGGAACCTAAAAATGCTCACATTGTCGACAAAGGAAACGCAGTAAGGTACCTTTAGATCCTTGTCAAGCTTCCCTGCCAGCGCCAACAGAAGAGTCGTTTTTCCTGCACCCGGAGGCCCCAAAAGTAATGTCATCCTGAAAATGAACATATTAATCACATTGATAATGACATGAAGAGCTATAGGTGCATTTTCAGGACACAAATTCCTGATACAGAAGTATTGAGGTACCGCCTGTTTGGACTAAGCATATATGCATAGTGTACCACAAGTCGCTCTAAATTAGATGCAACCAGAATGATCAAAGTTACAAGTACATTGGTTGGATACATGAATTGATTTCATGGGTAAATAAAATGATCAATCAGACTAAGACCGCAGGCACCTTGATGGTTTCACTATCCCGCTGATGTCTCGGAGAATCTTGATTGGCCTCTTCTTTGATGGGAAAAGATGTAACATGCCGAGAACCCCCTATCATCCACAGGATATTTAGATCAGAACAATATTCCAGCATCAACAAGTCGCTGGTGCGTGTAGTCTTACACCAAATAGCAAGAAGTTTGTTTTTCTTTGAGCCTCCAACTCGTGACCAAGACATTCTGACAAACTGATGTTGCTCATCCCACGACATAATCATCTCTTAGAACTATTTACCTTTTAACCGGCCAACCCGAAAACTTCTTGCAAGGAAATTATCTCAATGGCCAAATTGTTCCTTCATTCACAAGTCTAGTAAGTTTCCAAACCAGAAACTTAACTTTTGGTTTATTTTCTTACCAAAAAGGGAAAGACAAAGAACTTGATAAAGCATTCATTGGTGGAAAGTAATTCCCTGGTGATAGAAATATCGAATAAAAAGACACTTCTTCCTAAAGCAAGATTAAACGTATCTCATGCTCTTCTGAACACAGCTAGTCACTTCTTTCCTCTTTTTTTTTTTAAAAAAAAACTATTCCCTCACCCACGAATTTATACGAATTTATACATGAGTTGAATTTAGGTGAAATTTGATAAATATAGAATTAAAGAGTACAAAGATCATGATCACAATTCAAGCATAGGCTAGGATCAGAAATCTGGGCAGCAAAGCTATGAACAAAGCCAGATCATCTAGCCTGATCATCAAGCAGATGTTTATATCGCTTTCGATCGAACACTAGCATGTTTTTCGACAAAATCTAGTGAAAAAGACGGTTTATGGGAATCAAAATCAACCTCTATGGCATTTAAAGTTGCATTGAGCAGGGTAGGCAGAGCTCTATTTCCAACATACACATCTCCTTCCACTGATAAATGCTCAAATCTCACTTCAATCTTCGGGATCTCAATTCCCACCCTACATGATCCAATCAAAGAACAAGTTAACAACAACATATCACAAAAAAACGACAACCACCCAGGTGTCCCGTCATGAGTTCTAAGAGGCTACGAATAACGAGATGCACGCAATCTTAGCCCTCGATATGAGAGGGAGATTTTATCCAGAGCAGATCACAGAACCAACCAGATGTTTGGATAAGCCAAGATGTGGAGACCGTATCTAGAGCAGATCATAGAACCAATCACAATGAACACGAATCGACTCAGAGTATAATTAATTACCTATCAACTCTCTGCCTCAATTTAGTAAGAAACTTCTCATTCCCTTCATCTACAAACTTGATGACCATATCAATCAACAACTTCCTATCATGGACACCAAGATTAGACAGATCAACCTCACTCTGCACAGCCTTCCCACCGTCAACAATATGACTCAACACACCTTTCCTCAACCTATCATACGTCGGCAACCTCTCGAGCGCCGCCCATCTAAGCTCCTCCTCCTCGTCCTCCACCGCGACACGCCTGCTCGAACGAAACACATCGCCTGAGGACCCTCCCAACACTTCCCTGAAACTCCCACTTGCCCAACTCCGACGACTACTCGTCGACCTCACCAGATCATCACCCACAAAACCCTTCGCCGCCATTGCACACCAACGGTTCGACGAAATGACTCAAAGGAGAATCAAATCATTATCCCAAAATCAAATCTACCCATTTAATGATTTTCAAAAGGGTGTATTGCGCTGCGTTCAATAGTCAAATTTTACGTCTGGAAACTTGATGGGCAATGAACTGAACTGTCATGGGTCAAAGTGGAATATTATTGTCGTTGAAGAGATCTGCTTTTGATCGGAGTTTTTGTGATCGCCGGCGAGAAAATTAGAGAGAGAAAATCTTCGGCAAATGGGGGAAATTTTGGAAAGGGAAGTTGACGATGTGAAATATGGAGAGAGTGCAGTGAGTATTTAATGCTTGTTTGAACTTCCGAGTGAAGATATGGATGAGAAAAATTGATTGTGTAGTTAAGGATTCTTTTGGATGAGTTGGTTAGATTTATTTTTTAAATTTGGAATTATGACTGGAGGGTAAAACTATCGATAATCATGCTTGTTTAATCATTTGAAAATTTTATACCACTCAATCAATGATTTTTTTAAAAGATTTTATACTTTCTGCTTTAAAAAAAGGTGTTATTTTTTTTTATATTTCTCCCGTTTCAAAATATATATAATAATTTTATTCAACATATATGTTGAATTTGTATGAAATTTGATAAATAATAATAATATAATTTTTATGATAATGGGTGTAAATTATTTTGATATTTTTTATATAAAAAATTATTATATTATATATATTTTGAGACAATTAAAATTGATAAATGTTGTATATATTATGAAATAAAGGAAATAGTTATTATCTTGATCCAATAAAAAAAAAGAAAAAAAAAGTGCTAAACATGTAAGTGGCTGTTCCCTAATACTATTTCTCATGATTAGATATTATCTCTATATCAATTTAACATTAGATATTTTCAGTGTCTATTGTCGAGGAAAATTTATTCATGGCTGGATAGAAATGAAAAGTGATAGACGATACACGTAATTGGAACATAAATGCTGAAATGTTGATTTGAAAATTCAATATAATGTGGATGGAATTTTAAGCAACGATTGCTCCAACCAGTATACTTCCTATCACTGTGTGTATTAGATTTCCTTCTTCTAGTATTATTCTCTTTTTTAAAATAGAAATGCCTCAAAAGTCTACTAATGATGATCTCCCAACTTCGAACAATTTGGTAACGTCATAATGTGGAGTGACTAATTTTACATCCTTCATTTTACTAATGCGATTGATCTCATAATTTTTTTCATTTATATATAGGGAAAAATATGACAGAATCAGTTAAGTTAGATGTATATATTTTTTTGTCACAATAAAATTACAACATGATGAATAGATTCACTATTCGATCAATACATATTTAAAAAGAATATCGCAATTGATTTTAACATCACAATATATTTTTATTTAAAATAATATTTGATTCTCTTATTAACGATTTATAACTCGGTCTATCATAGTATTTCTTATGTGCATTAACATTGTAATTTCCTTGGGAACCAAATAAATATTGTAATAGACAACTTAAACTCATATAATTATCCTGCAAATGATCCATAATTATTTTAAATCAGGCTATATGTCAATGCATGCAATATTTATACATATAGACTGTGATGACATAGAGTTCTGTGTGCATGTGATCCAATAGTCCATTGCGTACGGTATAGGTGTGATCAAAGGTGAACTATATATTGGGAAAAAAATTATTATCAAACGTCATATAAATTATATATCATTAATAAATATTTAATTATGAATATTTTTTAAACAGTTTTTATATCTTCGTTATTTATTAATATCTAAAAATAATATTATAATTTTCTTTCTTTTTATATTGTGGTCCAAAGTACATAAATTATTTTGTGTGGTTGGGTTGATGGTATTTGAAATTAATGAGGAAAAATGTGTGATCAAAAATAAAAATTTGTCTCCATAAAAATGCTATCAATGAACAAGTGACTGGCAGTGAGTTGACACGTAAAGTTTTCTTTATCCATTCGTTTTATTTGGGGGAAATATTAATTGCAATCAACTACTGTATTAATAAAAACAACCTGGTTCAGTCTGATGACAAAGCCCATGGTAATATGATATTGCACTGTTTTTTAAACAAACAAGGTGAGTTATTCTTCGAGTGTTTGTTAGGTAAATTAGACAAGTAGAACGTGACAAAATGACTAAGTATAATTAAACTAATCCATGTGGTATGCAAAATGTACCTGTCGTTAAGTTTTGATTAGAAAAAGGCTCTGAGGATTAACATATTAATACATGTAGCATTTTGAAACTATGTCCACACATCATACGTAATATCGAACGATATCAAGTATATTTGCATGGTCATATTCAAGAATATATAGATCAAGGGAAATATTTTAGTTTAGGGACCATATATTAATTTCAAAGTTAAACTTTTTATAGTATATCATCATGAAAACCAGCTACAAAGAATTTGCATGTATAAAAAGTTCTTTTTTTACCATTGAAATTTGGAATAACGAATAGATAGATTTCCTTTTTTTCAACACGAAGAACAGCAATCGACAATTCCTATTGATTGAAAGCATTTTGTATAAGGTTTTTCTTTTATGAATTATTTGTGCAACACGTAGAAATTTATCAACGCTATAGCCTAAGAAGTTATCATAGGTTTATTTCTTAGATTAAAAATATAGAAGGAGAAAGAGAAAAGAATGAAACTATACAATTTGATCGCATTTGTAACACAATATAACGGATATTTTTATATGATTAAGTTAGAGTTAATCACCTCAATTTTGAGTAGGAAAATAAATTCTCAGTTACCCTGGATCAACTGCCTCACTGTCTTCATTTAATTTTCATGTTATGTATCTCATGTTTTCATTGGATAACTGTATATAGAATCCGACAAAACTGATCGATTACTCAACCAACAAATTAATTAAGTAGACTTTTGATGAAATCGGTTTTATGATATGGAGTGTATCATGCATTAGTTACATTAACGTAAAAACGTGACTGCTGCAACATCAACGTGTACGTTGCTTTAGACACGCATTAATATCAGCCTTACCCAACGTACCCCTAACCTCAGGTTGGAGGACAAGTTGTTAGCCATTGAACTACTTCCTCTTAATTGATCTTGTACGCAACACATTATTTTTAATAATACTTAGAAAAATGACATTACACCAATCATCATGGATAGTTACAAACCGAGTAATAATCAATTAAATACTTGTTGATTTCAATGAAG
The DNA here is from genome assembly GCA_001925005.1 of Drosera capensis. Lineage (NCBI taxonomy): Eukaryota > Viridiplantae > Streptophyta > Magnoliopsida > Caryophyllales > Droseraceae > Drosera > Drosera capensis. Next base: position 102,883 of record LIEC01011557.1, on the reverse strand, counting down.
ACTGATGTTTGTCCATATCTTCATGCTCGTCACATTTCTCAACCAACTTTCCTTCGATATAAACTTCATATGAACGAAGCATTAACAAAATATTGGTCCAGAATAGAGAAACTAGAAGTATATAATTTACTCTAGTTTGAAAAATGTCAAATCCAAAGGTCAGAACACAAGAATTTCTTATTACTAATATGCATGATGAATTATAATGACAGGGTTGCTATTATATTTATATAGAAGAAAATGACAAGTTCGGAATTTATCAGAGATTCGACGAGGTTGCCTTCGATGTAGGCAACTCATTCTCTTAATTAAAAACGAAAAGATAAAGACAAATTACTGTTGAAAAATAGTAACGTGCCATGCAAACTAGTCAATCCATCCTTGTCAAACATTGCATGGTAAGCAAGAAATATGATTGCAACATCACATCAAAATCAACTACCCGCACTAATTATCGTTCACATGTAGCCGAGACGCAAGTACAACAATTTATTATTAAGGATTAAAACATATTGTTCCTTAAAATTTTCACAAATGCATATTGTACTCTTTAAACTTCACAATTTTTTATTATCCCTTTAAAACTTATGATATAGATATTTTATTTTATTTTTCAAATCCATTTGAAAATATCACCAGAAATGATCAAAATATCCTTAAATCTTCTCATTTTTTAACTAAATTTAAACAATTTGTATGAGCTAATCAGCAAAAAATGAAAAAAAAAATTGAAATAATTGATTTAATTGACTTTTGAGATTTTATTAATTATGTTGATCTCGATTAAGAAATAACATTATCGTAAAAAATTTCAAAATTTGAAGTGAACATATTATTAATTAATTTCAAAAACTAAATACGCTAAATTTCTTTTCTTTTTTATTTGAAGCTCATATCAATTGTTTGAATTTGTCTTTTTTGAAGGAGGAGAGAGAGAAAGACATTCCGGTCATTTTGGTGATTTTTTTGGGGCAAGATTTGAAAAAAAGAGGATTAAATATTCATATCGTAAATTTTAAAGGGATAAATATGGAATTATAAAATCTAGAAGAGGTAATATAAAATCATAAAATTTTTAATGGGATAATATGTTTTTAACCCTATTCTTAATCAACTGATTGTATTCGTTTTAAATTGAAGATCTGGTTTTTTTGATTGTATTATTGAATTTAATTCACGACGTATTTAAATATCATTTTTGTTTTTGATTTTTTGTTTTCTTTTTAGTCTCGATTAGCTAGAAGCCAATAACGAGGAGAGCAATTTGACAATATCACGAGTTATGACCGTTCTCGTGCGGTGTACTTACAGTTTGTGCATTCGGCTACTCTGCTTTTGGTGCTGAGACTCGACAAAAACACAGAAGTCTCAAGGAATTACTACCGTGTTGGACTATTTGCATCCGATAGACTTAGCTCAAACACATTTTCCGTGTGAAGGGTGATTCGTGTTCTCAACCTACACTGCGCGAGTCGATTAAGCGTTGGATTGTGATACTAATCCCATCAAACATACATTGTTAAGATCGCAAACTATCTTGTCACACCACGGCCATGCCATTCTTATGTACTTGCAATCATACATGTTCATCCTATCTACATATAAAGTTGAGAAACACCCTCGTTATTGTTCTTAATATAAGTCTGCCTCAAGGGAATTTATTAGTACACCTCAAGGGATATACAATTCTTAAAAAATGTGATTTCTGATTGATAAGCTGATATAAATAGATATTTTATCAATTAAATTTAATTTAACTCAATCAATCACACAACAGAAAAATATTACTCCTCACACATTTTGAGATATAATTTAATAAGATTAAAAATTATTTTTTTATAAAATTATTGTGAGACATTAATGATAGATTAAGTTGTGAAATTTAATCACGAATCAATTTAAGATTTTTCTGTCATCGTTAAAAATAAAAAATAAAAAATTACAAAATATATGTCGTTATAAAAATTATGGGACAGAGGAAGTAGGAATATAATTCCATGATGCTGCTCCCCGAACATGTACCCTGCCTGTTATTTATTCTATTCCCTCTGTTCATATTATAATCAACATTTTTCTATTCGAACCGTCACAAAATATAATCAACATATAATATTTAATAACCTTTAAACATAAAAAATATCAAAACAAATCACAATCTACTATAATATATCCACAACCTCATTTCTCCTCCTCCTTCGTTCTCTCTCTTAAACCTTACTTACACACTCCATTATCATTAAAAAATTATTTTTTTTCCATCAAATCTCATAAAAATTCAACACATACATAAATTCGTATATCAGATTAAACCACACGTTATGCTTATGGTATTAGCACATGGGATAGAACTTTGATCTTGAAAGATTACTTTCTCAATGCAATAAATACCATGTGAAAGATCACGAGACCATTTGGTTGCAATAAAGGAACTGTGTAAGATGAGCGAAGACGACTTTGTCTAGGCCAAATTACGTGAATTAATTGGATTCAATAGTACAAAAAATATCTTATAACATAGACAGGTCCCACAATCAATCAATAGAACCCAAGTCAAGATGATATTATAAATGTCGTAATCTAGTTTACATTAACATTACTCAACACAGTTGTGTCTTTAATTTAATAATAAAGCGAAGTGATTTTTAGCTTCAAGGAAAGTATTTATGATCTGTAAGCAACTTGCCTCAGATCAGTCACAATATTGTTCCAAAGGTATCCATAGGATAAAGAGTCAGCCTAGCCAAACGAATAAATAATAATATTGAATAAGATGAGATGCAGCTATCTAGCTGCTGGCAGGTCCCACTATGTTAATTCTGTAATCGAAATGGTATTACAACCACCACAACATAATTATAAGACCTTGAACAGTTAAATAACATGATAGGCGATCGCTACACTCGTAGGCTGGTCCATTTTATCGATTAGGCGATTTACTATCTTACCAACGCTAGCAGCTCGCTTGATAAAACTCGAACAACTCCTAGCTTAATCGAACATTCATGTCTACGGTAAAACATTAATCCTGGTCTAAAGCTATAGACAGATAATTAAAGATGACACTAATCGAATATCACGTTAACTCGGAGAAGATTGAGGCCCTATAGAGTATACTAAACTTGAACATCGATTAAACAAAAGATTGAGATATCCACATCAACATATTAAACATTCCGATTTGCTGGGGAGGAGACAAAACTATTGCTCGGCATGTCCTAAACAGCAACCACATTCATTCGAAGGGGATTGTTGTGCACTATTCACACCATGACGCAACTATTTATGTCGTGAAAATGGATCGTGAAAATCATATAGAAAGGAGGGAATATATGTAATCTCACCCTATCACCGACAACAGACAAACAGTTTCTGTGTTGCGTATCATCGATTTTCCTGGGTATACAAGACTACTCCTTAACATGGCCTCGACAGCAATACCATTTATTTTAGGGGTTGTCACATCAATAGTAGCATAGTACTTGCATGATGTATGGTTACTTAACAGTCTAAAGGCAAAGGCAACCATCTTCTTGCAATCCTTTAGACTAGTTGCAGGAATTCATTAGTTGAAAAAAGAGCAGATAGCTCAAAGATTCTATCTTCATTAGAAAGACTCAGCTAGTAGCAATTTGGAAGGGACCAAACCCAGAAAAAGTAATCAACAATTAGAAGCAGCAGACAAGAAGCATTCTTACAGAACAATACCAGCAAAAAATTAGAGTGAATGATCAGTCGCCACTAACACAGCCTCGGCAGCCGCAATGAATGCACTCTATGACTTTCTCCTCTCTCAGGTGCTTGGGCACTCTGCAGACGCATGTTGTTTGGAAGTTGTGATCCCGTGGCTGGATGCATCTTAAGCAGCATAGCCGCTCGTATCCAGGCTGCAACCACGAAAGAAAAAAAAAAAGAGAGAGAGGATACAATAAGCAAGGTATCCTGATTGAGTTGAATTCATCTGTAAAATTATAAGTTGATCGATAACACATTGCAATATACAAGGCCTTCTAGTTTCCCGAGAGTCGTATCTTAAAGATTTGCCTTATATAAAGAAAAAAAAAGTTATGCACCGTTTTGTTTGCCATAGGAGATCGATAATGTACAAGATATCAGATGTTTTATGCATAGAAAGTTAGAAACAGAAACTACATGCATGGCTCTCTGCTTCTGACAAAAAGGGAGAGATTGATAATCTGTACAAAGCACTCAGCCAAATACTACTACTGTGTAGAATTCAATGTCTACTGTCTGCCCTTAGGTCATGGTGATAAGAGAAAACAGAAGAAAGTTGTGCAAATGATCTCACGAAAACCTTGTGGAATATAGACAGTCACTCTTATGCACTCGTTTGTAAACGGTCTCTTCTGTTGATTTGCCAATAACATCCCCAAATCAACGGTTGAGAGGGAACCATATGAATATATCTTCATGAATTTGGAAATTCGCCTCCTGTAACTTACAGATATCACTGGTTCTGTAGCCTATGATAAACCCTCACCAAACTAATGAAGTTCAAAAATCTGCCGAAAGAGCATGAGAGGCCACCACTCAAACAAATCCAGAAACTCCATAGACTCATGAGCCTCTCATCACATTTGCTATTAGGTTTAGCACATCGTTAGCAGAAAACAATGACCTTCAAAGACAAAGATTTTCAATGAACATTGTATGAGCTCTTAAGTTACGAAGCATATTCCGGATGCTGAAATCCCAAACATTAGAAAGGCAACGATGGCAAACCTTCTTCCACTTTGCGATCAGATTACGATCCGCATACCCCTGATCGAGACAAAACTCATATAGTTCCTTGCTTATCTCCTCCCTCTTATAATACAAATCGAACATGTATCGACTCTTCTGGTGAGCAATCTTGAAAATAGGCCACAATGTCTCGTATTTCCTTTTCCCTTCATGCGATTCATTCTCAGCTGCCAAAAAAACACCATGAACAAGGCAACAAAGCTTAACACAAAATCATGAGCATGCTAACCTTCAGCATATCATGAGCATGCTAACCTTCAGCATATCATGAGCATGCTGTTGAGGTACTTAATATTTGAATATTCAATACGCTCTTGGAAGAAATCTGCTATTATATGATGAGATCTACGACTTTCATTGAGATTGATCAATTTTATTAATTCATCTATGTTAAAGTCTTGTGTTACTAATAAATACTAGCCTCGAGGATGCGGCCTTGATACTCCTAACTCACACCATGGGTGTAACGCTTCAAATATATACATTTACTCATAAGGAAACATAAAATTTGGTCTGATTTGTCTCAGAATCCAAAAAACATCATCGAATTCTCGACACATGTGAACCGACTCGATTATCATTTCAATACCTTCTCTCATCTTGTTTTGCAATTCACGGAGTGTCGGTTCGATCAACTCCCATCCGTCAGGGTAAGTAACACGACTGGTCTTCATCTTCGGCATTTCAACCCTGCAAATAAGCATCTCCGATTTTCATCACACGATCACAAACGAATACATAAACCGAGAAACCGGTGAAAACATTGAGTGAAATTGATGAATGCGGAGTTGATTTGAAACCCTAGGGTCGCAATGTGGGTGAATTGACAAGTGGTGGAATCAATCGATTTGGGATTGACTTCTAGGGTTTGGAGAAATGGGAAAACAGATTTTGGGAATTTACCTGGTGGTTGGTGAGGCGTTGTAGCGGCGGAGAAGTCGAAGAGCGGCGGTGACGGAGTGGTTGTTTTTGCTCTTGGATGGTTACCGTTTGCCGGTGAAGGACAGTAAAAAAAATCGTGGACCGTTCAATCGGTAAAATTTCTAGCTGAAACTAGAATGAAGTCTTGTTTAGGTAGATTAATAGTTGACCAAAATCATCTGTCATATCATAATGTTTGATAGGTTGTTTGTTACATTTTAATTGCAACTTAAAAGGCAATTTCGGAACAAAGAGGTTAATACAACATTTACCAACTAACAATTACGAGAATATTTTTAATCGGTAGATTAAAGAAAAAAATAGATATTTTCAATTCCAAATATAGTAATTAAAACATTATTGCATTGTTAATTTGTTAATGTTATATTAGTCTTTTTTATTTGAAGTAATTTTTTTTTATTCACATAGATCATTTGAAATTGTCTTTTACCTTGACAAAGAAATCAAAACTATTTTTATTCAAATAGAACAACTTAAACTAATTTTACGAACGTAAAAAGAGATCAGGGTAGCTAAAGCTCGTTAGCTACTGCCTCCTTAAGTCGTTTTACGAAATGTAAAGTTACAATCAACTATTACAAATTATCACGATCATTTAAAAATACTTTCTCATCTATTATCTTCATCACAAAATAATTATATCGTTTTGTTAAATTGAAATGTCTTATAATTTTTGTAATATTTTTTATTTAATAAAATTAAATAATGAAAATATAATCTTATCCTTGTTTTACGTCACATCCATCAACCAATTTTTTTTTTTCACCTCATATTTCACTTTTTTTTCTTTCATAGTGATAAAATGATAAAATATCACAAATACAACACACTCCAAAATCTTGATGTCTAATCAAAATGTTATCCAATTCTGTGACAAGTGATTTTAAAATCTCAATGGGAGTATTTATTTTGTTACCATTCATCACTATTACACAAGATCTCATCCATGTTACCAATTTATACATGCAATATTGCAAACCTTACAGCATGAATTGAAATGTAAGAGAAACTTAGAACATGTATTCTTTAAAAAAAATAGTAAGACATGTATTCTCTTGTAATATGATATTCTCTTCGTTCCAAATTAATTGAAACGTTTTTGTTTTTACTCAATTTCAAAATAAATAAAACGTTTTTATTTTTAATAACCTTTTAATATAAAAAATATTAAATCAATTTGATCTGTTACAGACGTTCACTAACTCCTGTCATAATTGCTACAATAATCCCACTATCACAAAAAAAAATTATTCATCATCAAAATCCACATAAATTCAACACTCCCATAAATTTCCCATAACGAATCAAAACATTTTAATTAATTTGAAATAGAAAAAAAATATTGCAAAACACATAAATTTGATAGCATCATAAGTTTTCTTTCATCTAGACCCAAGGAAACCTAAAGCTTCCACCCAAGGAAAGTCATTCAACCAACCGAAAAATCAAACTACTATAAAGAAGATCAACGAGAGCACGAGGAAGCCAAAATTCCCCTAACGGATGTTAGGCTAACATTCGTGATCAGTCTCAACCTATAGTGCTACAAATGAGCCGAATCGAGTCAAATCAGATATGGTTTTGGTTTATCTCGTTTAGATAAATAATAGGTTCAAGTTTAAGTTTAAGTTTGATTCGAGCTTAATCGAACCGAACTTATCACACTTGTTTTATAAATAGTAAGGCTTGTGCTCGATTTGACTCAGCTTATTTATTCACTGAAGCTTATTAAAGTCGAATCGAGCTTAAGACAAGTCGAGGTTTTTATGAACAAATTACAAAATCATTGAAAGTTAAGCAACACAATTTATTAACAAAATCACAACATAAAATTTTTATACAAAATATATTAATTATATAGTGTATATGACTTAGGAGATTAAATATTATGCACACATATAAACTCGATACATAAATAAATCTTTAATGAAACCGTCTCATTAACTTATAAATGAGATAACTCCTGAACCTAACAAATCGAATAATGGGGGACTAAGCTTGAATCATTTAATTTTATAAGCCTATAATTAAACTAAAATTTAACTCACAACGATATTCGAACAAGTTTTTATCGAGTCGAACCAAACAGCTTCGCAAATCTATTCGTTTCATTTGCAACCCTATCACAAATCTATTCGGGTCATTTGCAACCCTATCAACCGAGCAAACAATGCCGTGAAAGTAATCCAAATGTCTTCTCTGTATCATCGAATGGTTTGCTATACCGTAACACTCATCAATCAATTTACATTTTCATTATCCTCGATTACAAGTTTACAACAAACAACATAAATCACTTTCGTCCCCTAAAACACCTTGAATTCCAAGTGCTCACCTGTGCTAGCCTTGTACTCCAAATACTTACCATTCCCCTTCTCCTGCACGGGCTCCTTCTCGAACCCGAAGCCCCTGGGCTCCGGCAGCTGTGGAGGGACTGCGCAGCGGATCAGTGCCCAGTTCAGCCCGACAAAAAACGGCTGCTGCTTTATCTCGGCTGCACCTCTCTCGGTTCCCAAACGGTTCTTGGGATCCTTTACTAAGAGTGAAGCGATTAAGTCACGGGCTTGAAAGCTCACCAACGGGCTATCAGGGAACCTAAGGGTTTCCAACACCACATTGGCTAGGGTTTCGTCGTTTCCAGAACCCTTGAAGGGGGTCCGGCCATAAAGAAGCTCGTAGAGGAAGACGCCGAAGGTCCACCAGTCAACTGCGCTCCCATGACCCTCTCCTGTGATAATCTCGGGGGCCAAGTACTCGTGGGTACCCACGAAAGAGTTTGATCTTGCTGATGTGGGCTCTGCCACAAGCAACGGAAGCGGAGGTTTAGCAGGTTCGGTTTGTTCTGGCTTCAGCTTTCTTGGTTTAGACCCAGGAGGAAGTATCCTGGGGCTGAAGCAAGATGGCTCAACACAGAAAGGTTGCGCACAGCCCGAATCAGCACAAGGCCCGGAGACCCTCTTCGTGGTTGTGTCTGCTATTGGTGATAGAAGCATCGGATTGACAATGGACCTCAATGAGAGATCGAAGTCTGAGAGCATGATGTGCCCGTCGTCTCGCACCAAAATGTTTTCAGGCTTCAAGTCTCGGTAGACCACACCAAGCATGTGTAGGTACTCCAAAGCAAGGAGGACCTCAGCTACATAAAATCTGCAAATGAATGAAAGAATCAAGACCTTCCCATAGTGACTACAGGTGAAATGAAATGAGTTTGAATGTAGAATCAATCTCGCATAAACACGACCGCCGAAAAGTAAGCACTTCAGAACCTTACCTCGCAGCTTGCTCAGTAAAACACCTTCCAGGTTGCTTTTGTCGAAGAACGTGGAGATCACCACCAGGGCAATATTCCATGACCAAGCAAGATAGATTATCGGAAGTGAACTGCGAATACAGCGTAGGAAGAAAAGGATGATCGAGCATCCTTAGTATCTCTCTTTCTGTTTGCGCCCGCAAGATCTTCTTCCTTCTGACCAGGAAATCGTTATCCATCACCTTGATTGCGAAGAGACAATCCGTGCCCATTAGCTCTGCTAGATAAACCGTTCCAATGTCACCGCACCCGAGCTTTTTCAACAAGTTGAAGTTCCTTAAGCCTAAGGCTCCATGCTGAGCCTTGATTTGACGGATGGCTTGCCATCGCACATCTTTTGACATATGAGGTCGATCACTGCAGCTAGGACGGCTCAGATTGATCTCTTCGCTTATGCTTGTGTTACTGCTGCACTCCCCCGGGCTGCTTTTTGAACTTTGAGTGAATTGGCTCATTCCTTGCGGTTTTGAGTACCCTTTTGTCTCGACGACGTCCTTGGATTTGTCTGAGCTATCTGAAGTAAAGCATGGGGTACCAGAATCAGAGACAAGGCTGCTTGCGTTGACTAGAGCACCATTACTAGCTAAGGAGGAACCCAAGGAACCTTGGTTCGTTTCATTCCATGTTTCGCTTACAACACATTGGCACCTTGGGCAAACCACCTGGCTCTCATCCTGATGCACACCCTCGCTGACTTCAGCATGTTTATCAGTAGAGCTGCTGTTAGGAAACACGCTCTTCTTAGTTTTCTTCTTAATGGAACTCTTTGTTTTGATCACTGGCTTGACAAAGTACGAAGCGGTCCGTGTTGGCTTGCTTGGTTTGTTTCCCTTTGTGGAGCTCCCCAAAGGCACAGGCTCGGAACACTTCTTCTTCCCTGCCATCAAAGCTGAGCCTTTTCCTTCATGTTTCACCGCTTTAGCTGTCGACTCATTCTTCACCCACCTCTCAGGAGGAGATGTACTCCTACTGAGCTTCCCATAGCTACCATCAACATCACGATTAGAAGCCCGTAGAGATGAATGTTCATTTTTATGCGCCACCTCTTTCTTCGGTGTTCTACTGCCACCTTTGCTTGATGCATGAATTGCCTCAGTTTGTCTAGGAAAATTTCGGTCTGGTTCTTCAGTATAAGCGCCATTTTCAGGAGGAGAAGGAGCAACTATAATCCCGTTCTCTTGTAGGTCACTTTTAGCAACCTCCCCTGTGCTATTGATGGCCGTTGAGGTAGATGTAGCGGGTGGAGATGGGCTTCGAGGAGGTAAAGAAGATGATGATGAAGGGTTCTCTGTCTTTGGAATCCCTGGAATCGATGCATGACTACCTCTACTGTCTGAACCTGTAGCTTTGCCGTCTGAAACGTGGATCACAGCATGATTTGCAGCGACAGCATCTTCTGAAACCACAGGTTTAGTTTCTTCTGCTAGAACATTGCGGTACATAGACAAAATCCTCCCGACTTCCTCAGGAGCACCCGACTTAGCTGCCCTTCTCATTGCAGCCATTTCTGATGCCTGAGAGATGCAAAGGCCTCTGAGAGCTTGCTTTAAATTTACACGGTCTGACATCCCCGGCCTGGGCGAAGACCCACTAGGTCCAGGAGAATTCTTGGTAGATTTTATCCTCGAAGGACCTGCGCCTAAGTGTGGATGCCCTGCAACTTGGGAAGAAGCTCTGCGATTAAAAATCTCGAAGAGCTGATTGAGATCATCTTCTAAGCTACTTATTCTTCCCACATTTGAGCCGAGTGACCTTCGATCTCTGTCTTGCAGTTTTTCTGATCTAGCGTGATTGACACCGGTAGAATGTTCTGATATAAACATCTCATCATCGTCGATCTCAATGATCTCACAGCTACCAGGAACTGACCGAGTGTGTGCCATCCTTATAAATAATACACAACTTCTCACCACTTCTCCGCTATTCCAAAGCAGCATGGGCAGATGAGAAAAATACGAAGCTACTCAGGTGGCAACCCCCAAGCACTGAGCATCGCTCGAGATGCCAATTCTTCCATCGTGGTAGTCATGCCACATCCGGATCCTGTAAAGAAGACAACAGAAATGTGAAACGATGGTAGGACAATACAAAACAAGAAGTAAAATGAGAAGAACATATAGCTTCTAAATGAAATCTATGTAGCAAATTAACAGATGCTAGTACCGAATAAACTATCGAGTGGCACAACTATTGTGGCTTGTCGAGACCAAAACAGACTCCTGCATGTTATGTTCTTAACTTCCGACGATCTACCCGATAAACGTTAGAATAGATTCAATATGGTCAGTTACTGAATCAGTAACCTGGATACACAACAATGAGATCTATGTTTCAGGAAATATGAGTCAATGCAAAAATCTCTTTTTCCATGAATCTATTGGAATGAGCACAACATTAACAGAACAACACATCCGATTACAAGATGTTGAAGGCATCCAGCAGAAATCACAGAACTCTAGCATTTCTATTTTATTCAATAGCCCAAATGCTCAACAATACATCTGATCTTTACGCAGCAACTATGCAAGGATTACGTAAGAACAAAGGCAGTTTCTCTACTACAGAACTACCTAACTCTATATTTCCACAAAACCAGTGTTGATGAAATAAATTTAAGAATAACACAGCGAATAACATCATCCACTCAGTGCTTCAACGGTCAAGCGAATGTTAAATCATATTAAACGCCAGTTTTACAACAAGGACGATTTCAGGAATGAAAAAGAGCACAATATAGATTCTAAGGCTCAAACCTAGCTGACCGAAAAGTTCGACCTTGACCATTTCAAATCTTATCATTTCGAACTAAGATCAAGAGAATCCCACAAATCCTATACACCCATTGTCCGCAAATGACTGCACAAATCAAGGATAAAAGCCCCATCCTCCACTGGAAACCAATTCTCAATGCACCCACGCTAAGCGCAGCTAACATCATATCCGAAACCACAAGAAACTGGTGGTTGATCAAAAGGAAACAAAGCATGACCAAAATCAACCAATGAGCTCCATGAAGAGTTGTCAAAAGCACCCAAAAGACTATCTAAACCTTCAAGCAACAGGATGCAATTGGGTAGGCATTTCGATTTGAACTTGACCCATATACTAGGCCGCAAAGTCGGATGCTTTAAAGCTAGAAATCTCAAATGCTACGCAGAGATCTTTGTTTTTCAAGATTACAAGTTTGACAACCTTGGGTTCCATCAAACAACCACCACCAAGTTATTCCCGACATTGACGGGTGACGGGTAAGGAGGACGAGATGTATGCAGTCTTACTCCAATGACAAAGATTGTTACCTCGATGTCCTCAACAGAACAATACCAACAGGAGAAATGAGAGAGATCAAATTGGAGAGAATTAGCGAAAGCCACTAGACTGAATCTCCATCACCGACAACTCAGATCTCATCAACAGAACTAAAACAGCAAACTAATTCAAACTCAAAACCCTCACACACTGTACAAAATCCTATCACACCATCAAACACCCCAAAAATCAAACCCCAAAATTCAAACAAAACAACCAAATGGGCATTTAATTACCCTCAAACAACAACCCACATCAAAATCCCCCACAAAAACCCCACCCAAATCACAACACCCATCACGCTCCACTCAGAAACGCAAACTTTACTTCCCCCAAATCAACAAAAACACTTCAAGATACGGAAATCAACACTACCTGCAGCTGAATCACAATCCCATATCAAAAGGGCACTGAGAAATGTAAGGATTGAAGTGAAGGGTCAAGCTTCAAGGGGTGAAATTGAAAACCCTAATCAGAGAAATTGGGGCTTTTAGTTGAAGAGAGAGCGAGAGGATATGAGAATGGTGGTGGCGGCGGAGGTGCATTATGAGATGAAGGGGAATCAATGAGAGAGTCCATAGTTGATATGAGATCATTTTCTTCTCTCTTTTTCAAGTGGGGCCCTTAACTGTGAATGATGTTGGTGGGTCTCATGTCATGCCAAATTAAAAACCTATCATCAAGTAAAAACCATTTTTGGTTTCAAAAAGTTTTGGTTTTTTTGAAAGGAATTTGATTGAAAATGGCAACCCAGAAAGTTTTGGTTTTGGTTTTGGTTTTGGTGGTTTTGGTTGGCAACTCATTCGACGAGGTTCTCAATTTTCTCCAGCTTTCATCTTTTTGAGAGAATCACATTTTACTTGTCTATCCGACGAAACCCGTGTACACATTCAAGATGTCTCTTCGCCCAAGAAAATCCTTGAACAAGCTCGAATTTGGGCTGGATGGGTTTAGTTAGTTTAAATGATCCGTTATAATAAAATATCTATAATGACGATGAGATGGATGAGCGGCGGCGAGGAGATAACGATGGTAAAGCGACAAGAAGGTAAATCTTTAAAGAGGAAATTTTTTTTTTAGCAGCTTAGAGATAGTTTGATGAAACATATATAAGGTGAATTACTTTGATATTTGACAATAATGCATACATATGGATTTTTTTATATTAATTTAAATTTTTGATAAAAGATCAAAATCAGATTGATATGAAATCAGAGTTATCTCATATGAAGATAAAACGAACTCCTGAAAGGCCCCAATAAGCCACAACTGCTGCCCCCTCCCTCGATTCTTCAAAGTATCATGAGCCGCCAACTCGAACTGCCACACCGCCCTCACACAACGACCAAACCCCGATCCTCGCCGCCGTCCTACGTCAGCAAGCAACATGCACGTGTGATTATCACACCATGCCAGGTTGGCAGACCTTTCGCCACGTGTCCTACTCCGTACATATATGTGCGGACCCCACAGAGGAGGTGGTGGCCAACGAATGAGCATATCACGAATACATGTATATAGGCACTAATCAAAAATATCTTTGTATTGTAAATCACATGAAATCCATAAAAACACGATAAGGAAAATAGTCTCAAAGGATTAACCAAAAAAAAAAAAAAGATTATCGATGACATTTTGTTTTTCCTCCGGACAGGAACCGATTATGACACTGAAGAGTGGCGATTTCAAAATGGTATCTTTGAGTTCCTTGTGTTCTACATCAAAGCGCGGAGGACGAGGCAGCAAATGGAGGAACAATATGACCAAGGTATCAATTTAAAGGCAACGACATTGTCAAAGTTTCTATTTTCTGGTTTGCACTCTCTCGTCACATATCGGTTCTTACTAAAATTTGAAAACCAGCAAGTTCTCAAGTACAGATATGTGCATCGAAAACTGACTATATGTTACATATTGTTGTGATAAAGTCGACGAATTTCCAGGAAGAGGAGCAGAGACTGAATCGGATAATGGCTAACAGGGAATCGGCCAGGGAGACAATTCGTCGAAGACGGGTAGCATATTCAGATACTCTTCTATGTTATTGCTCATCTATAACCCTATACATTCATATGTGCATATACAAGACGAGGGACAGGTTTAAAAAAGAATACGTCTAGGCATTTCGATTCGACAACCTGCTTATATCGAGTATCGTACCTCCCCAGTCTGCATGCTCCAGGCATACAAATTGCTTATGAAAGTTGCATTGCAATTGATCACTCTTTGTTCTGTATGCTCCAGGCTCATTATGAAGAGCTAGTTCGGCAGATCTAGCTAACGAAAACGACGAATTAAAAAGAGTAAGCAAGCACAATACTTGCCTCTGTTTTGATCACACTTACTACGCCTTCAAGTTGCAGCTTTGAACTCCTGACATTTATACCTGCTATTTTTCCGATCATGCAACCCAATCTGATGGAACGTAAAAAAAGGCGAAGGACGTAGCCATGAAGGAATACCTGTATCTCGAGCGCATCAACAGGACCTTGAAGGAACAGGTAAGAATAATGCAAACACTTGAATTTGGAAATAAAGGTTAGTATGCTGTAGATGTACACATTTTACCTACACAATCCATGGGCTATGTTACACGGTCTGCTTCTTGACTTTTTGATGCAGGATGTGCTTCGTACGTTCTTTTTTGTTGTCGACTGTCCGTTGTTGGACCCATATCTACTAAGCTTTCAACTAAGCATTGCTTCTTGATGGAATTCGCTCCATGCCAGGTTCGCAGTAATGAGACAATAAGTCGATGATGAGTAGTGAGGATGACACCAGGATGCAATGCTGATACGGGGATGCATATATGTCTAAAGAGTGTTTCTGCGCAACAGGTTGGTTTAAAAGTAGCGAGACCCGAGAACACAATCATTGTATCTGAATAATGCCACAATGTCGGCATATCAGGTTATATGTATAATTACGTACCGGGTGTAACGGCTCAGTTCCGTCATAATGCCTTCCTCATGTCTGGCGCGAAAACTTCTTGGCACCTCAAGATCCCGGCAGCACCACCATAGCAAAGCCAATGCTCGCTTCCCTTGTTCAAGTTCCATCTCACCCTGTGCATAGCCACGACCTTTGATGGCAGGACTTCAATCTCGTCATCACCTGTTCTTCCTTTGCCATCGACTTTACATGTATTACTTTGAGCGTCTTTGTCTGGCGATGAACAGGCTTGGCCGTTGGTGGGTTCCTTTCCGGTGGGTTCCTTTCGGCTGCCTGCTTTGCATTTGTTCAAGATTGGTGGAATGTCTCGACTACCAGGTTCATCATCATAGCACAGAGCTGCGAGCAAAAATCGTGATGTGTGATTAGTTTTAGTGCAACCGATATGTAGGCTTTCCTTAAAAAAAAATATTAAGTTTTTTCAAGTTGACTAGATAAGAATCTTACCCAGAACTCCATCGTCTGACTTCGGCAATGACTCTTCATTTTTCATCCTCTTCACTTGATTCGATTTGTAAATATATCCACGTATAGATCTGGGAGCATTAGACCACTCATTAGCGGACGACTTCATTGGGTAAGGATCCTCAGATGATGGAGTTTTCACGACGATGGTTGATCCATCATCAGTAAGTGAGCCGCAAAGAAAATGGGGGGCTCGGTGTCGATGTGAATCTTTGTCAACTGCCTTAGCTGTGAGCTGAAAGGAATCAAACCAACAAGCAGATTAATTATCCAATACCATAGCACACAAGTTGCATAGTATCAAAAAAATATCTGGTGGTTGAAGCAGATCTGCTCGCATTGTGCCAAAATCTCAAAATGAAACAATTAAAAGGGAGGGGGGGGGGGGATGAAATCACTAAACCACGTAGGATAAAGCTCCCATTCGAGACGTAAACAACTACCTGGAAATGGAGAGCATTGCCATCAGCTCCGCAATATGCAACCATTCCTGAAATTTCAAGACGTAAGTTCAGTTATCGGCCAACTGTGACAATTATTTATGAAACAGAACGTCCAGCATCAGCACAGCATGAAAGATCAATGACCTACTCTTAAACAAATGACGATGCAATATCATATGAAGAGTTAGAGTAAGAAAATTGGTCATATATCACGAAGCAAATCTCTAACTAATCAGAAAAGAGATACAGTTTCAGCAGTGACCTGTAAGCCGTGAAACATGAACGCTCCAAATAGCAAACGGAGAGCAATATAAACTGTGGAGTCCTTGTTGATGTGTTCCAGAAAAAGGTTTCCCAGTAGCAGGAACATCACATGATGCCTTTGCTAAGCTCAGGAATCGTAGAGTCCCGTCATCATAGGATGTTATCACGCACCTTCATGCGATAAAACCCCATCATACTAATTAGTTAGTGTAATGTTGGTGGAATGGAATGTACCAAAGAGCAAAAAGGCCCAGCGAAATAGAACTTGAAAACAACTGCCATGTTCGAAAATCACACTTCATGATTGGCGCAAGCATACCTTGGATCTGGCAGCCAGTCAAGGCTATATATAAGCCTAGGTACCGGATTAAGATCCCATAGAGGCCTGAATGGGTCACTGCAAGTCATAAGAAGCTTGTGGTTAGTGAAAAATACGTATCTCAGTTCAATGCTGCAAAGTAAAAAATCTAGTATTCCTGTACAATAACATAAGATGGTGACCCCTATGTTTTGTAGAGCTTTAACGAGTATAGATTACCTCTTTACATCAATTAATAAAATAAGTCATAGAAGATTGTCCTCGTGTAAATAGATGCTTACCGTATGTCCCAGAACTTCAGCCCCTCGTGTCCGGCCGTCACAACCACGTTTGAGCTCTCAGGATCTCTAGAAAAGAACATCGGAAAAGAGCTCTCAGAATCACCATCAGAGTGACGGACAATGTGGCATCATAAGCAATTAAATCAATTCATATGAGCAGCATATGGAATAAAACTAGTCTATTACAGCAAAACTTTAGTTCTCAGACGATCTATTACCCTTCAAATGGGGCCCAAGCAAGGGTTCTGATGGGAACCGTATCTGCGCTGAAGCAAAGCAAAGGCCGGGTTTCTGCAGATGAAAAAAGATTCAAAATGATTTTAGCAGAGTAATAGTGAACTTGAGATATCAAATCCTGCTTAGAATATGACACATATACATACTACTTTTCCAAGAACACACAATCGGATAACCCATGTGAGAAAGAGTGATAAGGACAATACCTTCGGACAAACCGGTTGGGGAGAACTTCCACAGTGCCACCTGCGAAGTAATTTTGAAACTATGATGCAGAACATTAGACTCAATGTTTCACAGGTTGCTAGAAACATCCAGAAAGCTTACTTGCAAAACGTCAAATCCAGAAAAGTAAAAAATATTACCAGTCCATCATGACAACCGGCCAACAAGATGTCATGAGGAGGTGAAGCAGACCACTCCATGATCAGAGGCATGCTGCAGATGTTAAAAAGAAAAAAAAAACATTTCTTAACCATAAGAAAACTAGCCTCATGTAACTATAATATATTGCAACATTTTTTTGGTTTTTTTTTTTGGATCACGTGGCAGCGCATTACAAAGCAAAGATGTCAATACCTCTGTCTGTCTCCGCATTTCAATTTCGAGCATCTGAATACAGGCTTCAGCTTCAAAAAGCGAGGATCAATGCCATTCTTATGTTGCGAAGAAAACACTGCCCTTGTCATCCTCAGTGAAGGGATCTCCCATCTGGATATGATAACAAAGAAGTAATAAGTATATACTTTTCACTTTAACGATTGTGGTATTACACAAGCATTAATTTTGACGATACCAAATAGTAAACAAAGAGAAATAATCAATTTATGAGCTTCTTATAAATTGCCAATTACAGAAATAATATTTCACAGTACCTTTTACCAGCCTTTCTTAAACTTTTACCCATTTTCAAAGAGAAAACTTGTCAATATCCAAAAAAAGAGGAGACAATCAGCTGATATCCTTTAGAGATGAAGAGAGAACTTACACTTCTATGGATCCATTTCCCAGCACAACAGCAAGATACCCCATCCGTTGTCCACAGCCAGATTCAGATGATTTAGGCTTCCATTTCACATCCCATGCAACTTTTCCATCATGACCCATGCACATAACAACTCTAGGTATCATAGCATCCTTTAAAGAAGCATCAGTGGCAAACAGAAGTTTGGAGCAGCAATCATTTGTAATATTCCCATCTGACTTCTTATCATTTTGGCGGAAACATTCTCTTCCCTGACATACTGCAGTATGCTCAGCACTTTCATCTTCAGTCGAGATTGCATTCTTTGTACCTTTCCAACCACTAAGCTTAACTTTCAGCTTCTTTTTGGACAAAGAAATGATGGGTTCAGTATCATTAACAGAACATTCTTCACTTGGAGCAGGAGGCTCCAGGATATTCCCAGAAGCAGGAATGCTATTCAATGAGCAGTCTGGAAGCTGGGCAGCGGGAGCTTCAACAACCTGGGCGTCACAATCATCAGCAACATGTATTTGATTCTTTTTTGCTACCAACTTCTTTGGTCGAGTTTCTTCTTCGTTCTTTCTTGGTCTTCCTCTTGGTCTACTTGGAATGGCTTCTTCCTCCTTCGAACCATTAATTGTATTTGGTTTTGATGAAGTGACAGGTTCCACATCCATAACAGGAAAGATTTCATTCGGAACAGAGGTGTGTAGCATATTCCCTTCAGTAGGAAGGCCACTTAACGAAGAGTCAGGCAGCTGAATAGCAAGAGCTTCAACAGACTGGTTTTCACAAGCATCATCTGCAATATGTGTCGCAATCTTTGTAGCGTGAGATGCTTTTAGTTGTGTTTCTTCTTTATTCTTTCTTGGTCTTCCTCTCGGTCTATTTGGTTTGGCTTGTCCTAAAACTGCACCATCAATCTTTTTCGTTGATAAAGCAATACGTTCTTCTACACCAGTACCCGAAAATCCGTCATCTAGAGTTGGGGGTAGCATGACACTCTCTTCAGCAGTAAGGCCATTTAAAGAACAATTTGGTAGCTGGACAGCGAGAGCTTCAACAAACTGATTTTCACAAGCATCACCAACAATATGTGTCGGACACTTTGTAGCGTTGGATGTTTTTAGTTGAGTTTCTTCTTTATTCTTTCTTGGTCTTCCTCTTGGTCTCTTTGGTTTGGCTTCTCCTGGCACTGCACCATCGACCTTTCTCGTCGATGTAGCAAATCGTTCTACACCAGTACCCGAAAATCCTTCATCTGGAGTAGGAGGTTGCGTGACGCTCTCTTCAGCAGTATGGCCTTTTAAAGAACAATTTGGCAGCTGAATAGCAAGAGCTTTAACAAACTGGCCTTCACAAGCATCGCCAACTTCAAGTACTGGATTCGTTGTGGCTTCTAAAGTCTTTCGTTGACTTACGTTTTCATTCTTTCTTGGTCGTCCCCTTGGTCTCTTCAGTTTAGATTCCTCCTCCTTTACACCACTATTTGTTTGATATTTTCGCTTTAGCGCTCTAATGCGGGCTGGGTCAATTTCTAAGTCCTGACTATGGCTTACCAGACACCATATCTGCACCATACCCCTACCACTAAGCGGAGCACCAATCTTGTGGTAAGATGAATCAGGCGGATGAGCAGAAACGGCAATAAACTGAAAAGACAATCACCATGAAGGGAATGACTCAGATATGAACATAACAAAACCCAGTTACACACTATGCACATTGTAAACTCGCGTGCTGACACAAATAAATAACTCTTGAGGATACTGGCACTTAAAATTGTATAGGAAAAAAAAATCTTGTTGTATTAATCTTGATTGGAAAAACATATGAGTCATACCAATACCCTCTGGTGTTATGAATAGGTGCTTCAAGATAAGGTACACAGAATACAGGTCAAAAGCAAAACCTGAACAATATCGAAGTCACAGCCAAGAAACAGAAAATTTTCTTCCTAAGTTAATAAACAAAGATGCACAGAACATGTAAGCGAAAATTTAAGACACTAACCAACCTCACAATATGTATTGCCCTCTGCAGAATCTGACCTGGGACACCAATCCACTGCCCAAATTAGGCCTCCAGCATATAGTAAAAAATCCTTCCTGCAACCATATTAAACAACACAACATTTTAATCCAATCACCATAGAAAATTTTATTTGCAAGGTTGCATATAAACTTGTTCAGAATGGCTTCATAAAGGTAAATTAATTGTAAAACATATTGTGGGATAATATTACCAACAGAATAGAGCCTAGTTAACCAAACAAAATAAAATGCTATAAGAAACTTAGTAATCTTCTGACAATCTTCCGAATTGAACTGACAATATTCCAGAAGAAGAGATATACCAAACACAAAGACAAAGCATAAGAAACTATAATAATCCCCCCATCCCATGAAACTTGCAACATTGTATAGTAACTATACTATTCAACACATTGTTTCCCTTGAAGACACAAACAAGTTTTCTTTTTGCCCTAGGATTTAAGTGCATAACTTAAACAATCTTAGTGTTTGACGACAAATTTATGACAAATGATGTTTGATACTACAATGGACC
Source organism: Drosera capensis (assembly GCA_001925005.1). Taxonomy (NCBI): domain Eukaryota; kingdom Viridiplantae; phylum Streptophyta; class Magnoliopsida; order Caryophyllales; family Droseraceae; genus Drosera; species Drosera capensis. The sequence goes on along the minus strand of LIEC01011557.1, from coordinate 82,065 downwards.
ATTCGTGACTCGAAAACTTTATTGATGATGTGGAAAAACGTTGCAACTTCCGTGGAATGGAGGGAGTATCAAATAGCCAATACCTAGACTCCGGAGACGTCATTTGAGTTGATTCTTTATCTGACTGCAATACGAACAAGCAAGGATTAACAATAAAATTGAAGAACACATCTTGCTGTCGGCAATAATGAACAAATGAAAATTGCTACACGTGACTGAAGTTGGAACCGTAATTTCATTAAAGCCCAACCAACCATTGCAATCGTCAATCAGAACATATACTAGCTCTATCTCATTACATAATCATGCCAAGAATTTTCCTAGCCAAGACCTCAACATTAGCAGCATCACACCTAAAAGCACGTGAAAATTTGGATGCCTAGGTACCAATGGCAACACACCTGAGGAACTGCAGCAGATGAAAATTGAGGCAAAACAATTACATGACTCTTCTCTTGATTGTTCCCAGTATCTGAAACAAACCTAACATTTCTTGGCTGATTATTGAAATGCCTCCATTCGCTGCATATGCAAGAAAGCAAAGTTGAAAACCAAGATTAAAACATGACACAAGAGTAAGATACATTTTTTTTTTATAGGAAATTGCACATGAACCAGCGGTCAAAACCGATCAGCGTTATGCAGCGCCATATAAAAGCAATTACCTCAAGAAAGTGACATTGGAGGTGAACCCATCAATCTCACCTTCTTCAAAAGCATCACACATTGTCTCCCCACATAGCTTTGATATTGTATCCATCATCATGAAGTGATTCTCAACAGAGTAATCAAAAGGGTACACAATAGACCCCGAAACTTCACCATCTTCGACATGATGTGTTCGATTCCTCCCATCCAATGAGTCCAAACCTTTTTCTTTCTCCATCCTACCACCAGAATGACTCACTGTTTTCAGATTGGCCATCTTCTATATTACTTAAAAAACTCTTATGCAATATCAGATCTGCAATATTAATGGCAAACACATGACTTATACAATTAGAAAATCAAAAACATTAGAAACATAAGACATATCTATGACAAGATATCTAAGTCGGAACGATACAGCAATCCCGCCATAACGGTAGTATCACTTAAACATAATAAGTTCCATATTATACACGCATCAAGAAAAATAATATAACTGAACTCAACTTACACGATGCCAAATACTCCTGTTTAAAATGGAGTAGGTAAGCAACCTTAGCTTGCAAATCGAGAAGGTGTCTTCGCAATCCACAATTTTACCAACAGACATGTCACCATACACGAATCAAAATTTATCCTCCTAAAAATTCCATAAACCACTGTCACGAATCCCACACAAGCTCGTATAGCAATCAAAATCACGATTAAAAAAACCGACGACGACGACATATAATTCGAATCTCTAACCTAATGTTTCACCGAGTACGGTCCCGTCGGTCGCCGAACTCCTCCAGTTCGTCGCCGGTCCTGGACGGTCTCGGCCGGTTCGCCGCCGGTCGTCTTCGCTGGCGGTGGTCGAAGAGCAGTTGTCGAAGAAGCAGGAGGAACACTGCGGCTACGGTTTCGTTTGTAGTAGCAAGTTTCAAGCAGAAGGAAGGTGAAAAGAGCATTCACGTTAGAGTGATAAGATTATTCTGTTGTTGCTGAAAAAAAAAAAAAAAAAATGAATGAAAAAATATAATGCTATTTATTTATTTATATATGATTTATTTATTTATTTTTATTAAAGTTTGATTTTTTTAATATCAAATTTGATTAGTCATGTATTAATGATACAAAATTTATGATGTATATTTAATTTATAATATCTTTTTATTATTTTATACATATTGTTCCACTATTATTACATATTTGTATCATTATTATAATATCATTAGAAAATAATAACCACTTTAATAATTTAGTATCATCACGACATATAATTTTGAAATATTTTAAATATTTTATATGATTTAAAATAAATATATATAATTATCAATAATATATATTTTCTTATGTTTATATTGTGAATTAGATAAATAATGTTATATTAAATCAGGTTTTAGACTTATGATATTAAAAAAAAATATGTTGAAATATGTGCATGAATAGTAAAATAAAAAGTAATGCATAATGAATTTATAAATGTAGAGTAATTTTCATAAATAAAAATAAGATATAAAGACATTCACATCAGATATCTTAAAATTCTCACTCAATTTTTTAATATTTAATGCACTATATTACATCACATTACATCTTATTTTATCTATAAAAAAATAATATGCTGAAGTACTGCTCTCATGTATTATTCATTATTCTTTATTTTATAGTTTTTATACATATTTTAACATACTTTTTCAACATCATATCATTATTTTTTTCATCCATTTACTCTAATTTTTTATTTTTACCAATTCTCTACAATAAAGTATCTGATGTGAATGTTTAATGGGATGTAATGTGATGTATTAAATAGTAAAAAACGAGAAAAAAATTTAATATATCTGATGTGAATGTCCTACGACAATTAAATAAAGGGAGGGGAGAAAAGGAAAAATATATAACTTTATCTTTTATTTGTTTGTGGGTTTTTTTTTTCTTCTTTTTTGAGTAAAAAAAAAAAAAGGACGTAATCCGACGTTTTATTTTTTATTTAAGTGATGTAGGAATTTTTGTTGATTTTGAAGTGCAGCTATTTTGATTTTTATCCATTTAACACTTTTCCCTCCAAAAATCCTGATCATTTTAAGAGATTAAGTAAAGAGAGTAAAATCGACTTAATATAAGTTTTATTTCACCTTCTTAAAAACTCACAAACACTCCATTTGAAAATAGTCCTACCCTAAATCCCAACCATTCCTTCCCTTCCTCTAATTGAACACACAGACAAGCCGGTCCAAGGAAGTTTTTTTGGTAAACAAGTCCGAGTTATCTGCTCGGTTTCATAATAAAAAAATAATTTGACCCAAACACCAAATTTAAATGTGAATTGTTTTTTTATGAATCTTATTTATAAAACAATATTTTTAATTTATAATAAGGATTATTCTAATGCTTGTAACTTGTAAAAAAGATAATAAGATGTATTATTGTAATAGATGATGATTGTATTAATACGTTTAAATGAAAAGATTGTTAAAAGAAAATAATTTTTATATTTGGGATGATCCAAATAAAAAATCATTAAGTCCATAATTTGAGACGGAGGGAGTACACAAGTTCTTTTTTGATATTTATGATTCGTAAATTTTTCTATAATTGTCTTGTGGTATAGTTGGACTTTATCATCTATATATCATATGAGTACATAATAACAATAACAGAGTTCCTATCATTAATTTGAGACAATTAATCACATATATGTTAGTGCTTGGATCAAAAGTATTGTACACGCTTGAATTGAATATATGTTTCACACTTACAATATTGAAGGTTTCATTTTATTGAAAAGTTTGTCCAACCTTTTTGTGTCACACTCGATTCCACCACTGTCCAAAAACCCTGAGCACAAGATAGTTACAATGAAAAGAATTTATGAATCATTATGGCCGGTTTTCACCGACGAGAAGCGATCAATGGTGTATGAAATCTGACAGTCGTCTTCCGGTTCTTCTGATTCGTGCTAGATACGGATTTTGCTGAATGTAGAATGAAGAAGAGTAGTCACGACACGCCAACCTTCCTGGGTAGGATGGTTTGTATCCCAGAAGAATCTGGCCTTACGGTTGCCGCATAATGTGTACAGCTTTTCGCCGTCTTCTGATGTACTCGAGCAGAAGTAACTGGAGTTGACGCCGATGCAACATGGTTCCAGTGGATTTCCGAAGTTGAAGTCACCTATAATTAGTATCATCAGCGGTCAAAACAAGTCTTGTTTTTATAACTGATATATTCTTTTCCAAAACAGTGTTAAGTATACGAAATAATGTCCTGTATAATCTTGGAGCGAAATTTACCTGAAGGAAGCCCTGTCTTGTTATTGATGATGGACAAGAAAGAATCAAAGATGTCGAGGAGGATGATCCGCGGGTAGTTCCCCTTTGTCTCGTTATTCAACTTTGTGACAGCTTGTTCCAACAAGATGTTGTGGAAGACGGCAAGGGAGTTACCAGATGCACTACACTCTGTGTAGTTTAGGCTCCCTGTCGAACCAGGCAGACATCCCAACGGTTCAATATTGGAGACCAGTATTTGTTTCACGCCGAAACTGTATACGCGTTCGATGTTCTTTACAAGCTGAGCGACCACGTTTTCTGCGTATACTTGAATCCCCTGTCGAAGATACACAGGAACAAGACAAGTACTAGTGAATCAAATGGTTATCCTTCGAATGCAGATGAATCAAATGTAGCCCACGTATGTTAAGGTCTTTTGCAATGAATAGAGCCGAGAAACTTTCGCTAAGTGGATTTGAGGTCCCATTTGCGACTAGTGATGGTTTGCAACATCTTGGTCTTTTGCAATAATCACTTGCAATAATCTTTTGCAATCCTCTTATATGTGACAGAATATGATACTTATTGTGAGATATGTATGGAATATATTATATATATGTATATGTTACCTCGAGGTTGGGATGTTCAGATGCGTAGTAAGAATAGTCGTTGCCCGAGAGCTGGACTAGGACGACAGCGTTCTGTATATCATGAGAGGTGAAGACATGGTGCTTCACGAGCTGCTGGAAGAAATCGATTTGTTCCGTCATGTTTGGGTAGGGAAGAAGTGTTTGGAACACTCCGCTTCCTCCATAGGCGAAATTCATCCCATATTTCAACCTGTTTCGCCCGTGGTTTTTCCAGCTCTTGTATGTCACAGGCGTCTTCAATCTCAAATACTTTGCTGAAATTCAAATATTGAAACAACCACGAGAACAAATTATGACGCCGAAACAATTGGAGCAAAGGATTTTAATCGGCGACTACATGATAAAAAACTATAGGTAGCAGGATCCAAACTTACCTAAGAAATCAGTCAAGACGAAGCCATCAGAATACCGACCTGATGGTTTACCAGGAAAGGTTATGCCATAAGGAACCTTCCATGAAGACGAGGCAGTTTTGGACGTCGGCCTTGGAGTATTGCCCGTGTCAGCATACGAATCACCAAATGCGAACAACTTAACAGGATCACGAATATCATTTCTCGAGCCTTCAGCAGCTACATTCCCTATGATCCAACATAACAACATAAAGAACTATAGTCAGAAGTCGATACAAGATTTATACTAGGAAAATCGATGTTGTATATATCGAAACATAGTTTTCTTCACGAACCGAAAGCGATCAAGCAAAGTGAGAAGGAAAGCAATTGCAAGAGCTTAAGGGACTTCATGGTCATGCACCAACGGAGGAAGAACATAGAATATGAGAAGAGGAAAGCCGAGAGTAATTATTGAATATGAAATGTTCAAAGCTCAAAGTATAATCCTTTTATAGCAAGATATATGATAATATGAATATAATTATAGTCTAACACTTCTTTGTTACATCATAATTGACTTTGAATGGATTATCTATTAGTGGCTTTTTGTGAAATTGACTAATTGGAAACCGAGTGAAACGTGGAGCGAGGAGTCTATGTTTTGGAATAGGACAGGAAACTTTGGTTTCGATGTCATATCTAACCATTCTGATATCATATTAAATATATTAATTTTAATTAAAATCTGAATCAACAGTAATATAACATCAATTGCGTAGTAAAGTTATGTCTTGACCACTTTCATTTTTCAATTATTGGAGTCTGAACACGTAATAGTTTAAAATCAGATCAATGTCAAACACCTACACCCGAAGAACAAGATGAGTCGTTGAACTTTATATTTTCCATTGTATCCATAAAATAGGAATAGTACTTGTTCAAATGCTTCTGATCATGTCTTGGTCTTTTTAGTTATTTTTTCTTTCTCCATTGCTTTTTGGACGCTCATACAAAGTATAATATGCAAAATGACAACTAACAAGTGGCCAAATCAATTTCCCATTTTGCTAAAATTTCCCGAGTCCTACTAAACGGGCGGGCGGCTTGACACTTCCAATAGTTTCACTTATATCCAGTGCAAGTTGTGGTATAAAGAAATAATCAACTTATAGTTGCATTCAATAAAAAGAAAAATCAACTTATAATGAGAGCGTGAAATCTTTTTTTTTTTTTTTTTTTTCGTCATGAAATCGAACGGATGATATTATAACTGGCACGAAAATATCTATTGTAGAACATCTAACGAAGATGGATCTATAACAGCTATTTTCATGCATATATTAGTTTCTACAGCGCTAAATCCACCTCGCACTGAGTTAATTAATGACCTCAACAATTTCCATTACATTCATCTAAAGAAAAGAGTCAAGCTCATCACATTGGCCAATGAAAGAAGCCCATAAAAACCCAATATACCAACAACAACAACAACCACCTAAAAAAAAATTAAAAAAATTTCTAACATTAAATATTAATAATTAACAGACATGGAGAGTATCAATGGTCTAGATAAAATGGTTTTGATTCATGCAAAGATCCAATCTAGTTCCCTATCATCCCAATCATACAATTGGAAATATTTTATAGGGGTTTGTGGGGTTAATTTATAATCAGTCATGTTAACTGATTATTTATCATATAAAAAAGATTTTGTAAGAGTGATTCTGTAAAATAAAATCCTTTTCAAAAATCTTTTTTTTATGATATAAATTCAGCCATGTTAACTAATTGTAAATCAATCACATATTTTTCTATCTAATATTGTTCACATCCAATGAATTAGCGTCTTTGAAATTTTGAATCTGACTTAATTTAAAATTCGAACTCATCACTTCAATATCACATCTGCTTAATGTCATATTAATGAACGCTTGTATCTTGCTGAGTAGTATGAATTTGGCGGTATTAATTTAGGATCCTGAAACAACTCCATAAGTAAAGAAAAATAATTATGATGATATATTATTTCTTAACATTGGCATGGAGTCAATTGGACTCTCTTTATTCCATCTTGTACACATAGAAAAGCTTTGTTTAATTTACTCAAATGGAGTCGGAGATCTAACATGGTGTTATATCATGGCTGTTACATATTAATTTATGTCTAAATTTGGGTTCTGAATTGGATCATTCTCTTGGTTGCGCATATAATTGGAATATCTTGGAGTGCTTAGCAAAACATGAAAGTGACTCCCCACCACAAGGGCTGACCTTCTAGTTGCTGTCAGTACGATATTTTCTAATATTCTTCGGTAATACCAATAATTAGATAGTACAAATAATATTAATATTATGCTAATTATATGAGTATATGTTTTCAGATCTTGAAAGAGTAATGTACTGATCGATCGCGTACACCAGCAATGTAATGATGAGTAAAGTATTTTCTATAAGAACACATGTCTTGCGAAAGAATCTCACCGATTTTGTTTTACTAATAGTGACTTAAAAAAAGAAAATTTCTAAAGATTTTCATTTTATCAATCGAATAACCCATAAATCGAAAGAAATTTTTGAACCGTTTATCATACACTTATCGTGGTATTACATATATACTCATATCAAGTTCACAGGTCACTATAATCAAATACGGAGTCATAATGCACACAAACATTTACTCGTACTGTAATCAAAACAGATTTTAATAAATTAATTTATCAATTTCTTTACACACTAAGTTAAATGGCCACAGCTACAGCCGCAACCGCATCCAGCTTACTTCCTCCTCAACTTTGCGTATTGGATCACTTGAAGATATAATGTAATGTATCGAACTTCATAGGCAAGAGGCGCGTTGTCTACAAGCAGTAGCCGTCCGTTTTGGTTCCGAGTCCATTGAGAGACAGAACCATGAAGCTGTAGCGGGAATGTTGTTACGCTTTCAGTTTCAGGCAACAACATCCTCGTCTCTTGAGGCTGGAATTTCCTCTGGAAGAGCTTGGTAATCTCCGTTGGTGTGATTCTCGTCCTCGATGCTTGTTGTTGGAGCACGATCCTTCTCCCTCGATTTAAAAAGCATCAGCGTGCTGAATGTACTAAGCATCCATCCAACTGACAAAGATTTAAGGCGAAGATAACCCCGCAACACCCCTGACAAGATAAAATTTGCATTGCAAAACAGTCAACTGACAGAGTTTTAAGGATTCTTTTTAAGACTATCAGTGTTAACCTGCTTCCCTCCTAATTCTGAGGTCAGAGGTTTGAGATCCAAGGATATTAGGAACCGATCTCTTTATATAAAAATAGAGGCAAGACTGCATACGCCACTCTGGCTTACGGGGATGCCCTCACCACATATATCATGCATTTGACGAGATCATGTGGTATATTCCTTTCCTTTCCTTTCAGTATTAAGATTATAAGGCCTTCCTGGAGCATGCTTCCTCTAACAAAAAGCCAGAATAGCCAGTTACATGAACTCCAAACCAACAAACGAGGTAGAGGACATACGTTTGTGAATAAATTATGAGTCCCACGACCACGATTGCGAAGGATAAATAGTATAGCCAGTCAACCTGCAAAGAAAAAACTAATCAGTGATCTTGATGTGGTATGCTAAATTGCTAATGCATCGGTCACTTTGTCGTATAAGCGTATGAAGGAAATTGAAGAAGAGGAAAAATACCGTCTGATGATAGAAAAAGATGCGGATGACGACAGCCCACATATCAGATGTTAAGGTAGAGAGATGGAACAAAGTCGCGCCACTCAACTGCATCAAGGAAGTTAATTCAGTTCAGGCAATCACAACAGCTGTTTGACAAGACGAGGCAACGAAATGGATATAGTTCACAGGCTTAGAGTAAAACCGGCCTTCAACATAAATGGAGCAAGTGTGTAAAACAAGACACCGCATAACCCACAAATCCTATTATCTGAAGAACAGTAAACAAACTTTGCTTCAGCGCCCTTGTCCGGATGAACCGAATAGAAATGTAAATGAGAATTGCTTACTTACTGTATCTGTAGACCACTCGATCGACAACACTCACTCTCTCTCTCTTTCCAGTATAGCGCTGGGCTTAGATTAAGGATTAATTTTGATATGAGGATGATCATTTTAATGATTCGAAGCCGAGACAATGAATGCAATGTAGGTGGAAGTTTCTGCTCTGAAGTTTGAATTACAAGAACAAAAAAGGATACATCTCAACTATGCTGACCAGCGTGCCAAATGTACTAAGCATCGTTACCACTTCAACGAGATCCTTCTTTTTTACGCAATATTCCTGCATAAGCAAACAGAGCAAAGCCATTGAACTGAGAAAATCCAAATTCTGAAATCACACAACATGACAAAGCTAAATGCATCGGAGTTTTGACGATTTGAAGTAGAGGCCCAACGGTTAAAGAAGCAAGACTTACCTCCCCAATGTTACTAAATGCGTCGAATAAAGTTCCGGCAACGACCAAAATGTCTCCAAGGAGAGGTTTAGTCCCAGCTGAGAAAACAAAGTCGATCGGACCAATTAGCAGCAACCATATCAAAATATGCATACACTTGACTATATCATATGCTACAGAGTAAATCAACTCCTGCAATAGCCTATTTGTCAAACCCTGAAAGAACGTTTGCATCGATAAGGGGACAAGGGAGTACCGCTTCCATCATCTATGCCAGCATCAGAGAGGAAAACCAAGCCAAGCCCAAGAATACAAGCAGCCGATCCCACATACTGCCATATCGAATATCAAGTGCCAATGAAGATCCATGTGAGGACGATCACCCATGGAATAGTGAAGCAGTCCAACAATGTCACGCTTGTGATGGATGAATACTGGAATGCTTTATTAACTGCATAACGGAACATTTGAGATTAATACGACCGTGCGATTTGGAAGCATATAACACCGCAATCACTTGGGCGCATGGGCATGAAGAGAATCGAAAAGGGCGATACCACCGTAATTGGCAATTACCAACCAAGGTAGTTGCCTTGAACATCAACAAAGCCTAAACCAATATAGTAAAACCAGGGGCCCTGAAAAAAAAGGGAAAGTTGTACCTTCGGGAGCCAATATTGATTGGTGGAAAAGATAGCAAAAGTGGTGAAATGAAGTTCAGTTGAACCATATCTCAAAACATGGAAAAATAATAATAATGATGCTTTATCAGTATCCCAAAATATGTTTTAATCCTATAAAAAACTTGATGTTATCATTCTTAACATCAAATACTTTTGCGGATCACTATTCCAAGATGAAGCTTTACATGACCATTTTTGGGAGGGAAAAGTAGTTCCAGTTTTGATTTCCTTCCTCAGCAGAATAACGAACACAATATCCCAAACGGCTTTATGCAGCTGCTAATTAGCAGCTTCTGCAGCGGCTTCTATTTTCCCTTGTTCTTATACTATTCCTGTGATGTCTACTTATGGCAATGCCATCGAGGTTGGAAACTGGACAGTGCTTTAAATCATCTTCGCCATATGCGAATTATTATTTAGTGATAAGACTCGAACTCATATACCCAGTCAAATCTGCTCCAATACCATATCGAACTAGCGACTTTAGTAGCAATGGTGCATTGTTGGCTACTTTTCATCTAAACCTTGGGCTACACGTATATTACCTGAATGAAAACAGAAACTATACCAAACCTTCCTACAAAACCAAAAACCAAGGAAGTTCGATAACATCCCTAAACAATTTGGACATTACTTATCATGTTAGTTTCGCATCGAAAATATAGTCAGTCGCATCCAAAACCAAATTTCACAATAGGCAAAAAGAAAGGGACTACCACTCTACCAGCAATTTCTTCCTTCTGAATAACATAATGGATCCATAAACCGCAGCCAAGCTCACATAAGAGAAGAATGACTATGTCGATGGCGCATCAACCCCTGCACAACATCATAAACCCACAAAACCAAGGCCATCACAATTCAAATCCTCTAAGTCAAAGCGTCAAAATCATTTGAACAAAACCCAATTTAACAAACCATTTCACAAATCACAAACTCAATCAAATTCAGCAAATTCAAATCCACAAAACAAAGCCTCAAAACAAGTTTTGAATCGCACCCAGATGAAGAAACCACATCAAGGACCACCAACTCTACCAAATACGACACATACAGCTACAACAATCAGACAAGTCAGTAATCTCGTCATGGCCAGGGCATGGGAGAACGAGAGATATGCAGTCTTATCCCTGTCGCGAACACATATACAACCGATTGAAACCCTCAAAATCAAATTTTGATTAAACCCAGATGAACAAACCATTCCCCAAACCAAATACTCAACCAAATGAAGCCAATCCAAATTCTCAAAATCAAACCCTCCAAATCAAATCTTGAACCAAACCCTATTCAACAAACCCCATCAAATCATGAAACCCTACCAAGATCAGCCAAATAAAACGAAGAGAAAGCCATGAGAGCCATGACAAGTGACACAGCTTGTCCAAGCAACAACACAAACAGTTTCCTTAACAAACCCTCTTGCTTCTTCCACCAACTGATCCTCTCTTCATTCGCCATTTTGCAGCAATGTACTCACTCACTCACTTGCTCTCCACAAATCTTGGGAAAAAAAATGGGATTTCGATTTGTCAGTTTATGTACAAGATGAGCCGTTGAGCTTTGTTTTGTCGCATTCAAAGTATCTAATGAAAAAGTGTTTCATGGAGAGATATTAGTGGGTGAAAGAAAGTGTAAAACTTTAGATTCATGGACCAAACAAGAAAAAAGATCGAGGGGTACAACATTTGGGTTAGGTTAAGGGCATGTGCGACTCAATAGTCTCTACCCAATATAGATTGAGGGTACTACTACAAGGCAGGGGAGAATTCAATTTTTGGAGCGTACATTAAGTTGGTTATTTCTCATGTAAATAGGAGTAAATAGAAAAATGTTGGATGATTTGAGCTCATATTTGTTCTGATGAATCAATTTTTGTAAAAAAAATTTAAAATTGATCATAAAAAATCAATAATGCATATTTAATTGCACAAATTAATCATTAGATTCATACATAACAATTTACATGGCATCAAAATCAATCATCATAATACAGTACATACAATATATGAAATGAAACAACCTTGTGCTGATCCTATCATGTTATCTTACACGACATATTTGCATCTGTTCTTGTCGAGAGCCTAAGCCACAAATTTTGTGTTAAATGACTTCCGGAAAACGAAACTAATTTTTCTGACCGAACAGAACAGGATCATCCTAGCGGCTAGGCTAGGCGTATGGAGACACACAAATAATTCTTTTGACCTTATTAGTTTGATATGTACAAAATCTTGGTCTTCAAATGGAGTGATCTATAGCTCGTCGTGCCCTAGACCATTCGGGATGCGAGACGCTGTGCTGCTTAAACTTTTGATCAAGACTTCATCAGCAACAACCGCATCAGTTTCGTTGTTCCGGTGCCAAGACCAGTGTGCTGTTGTTTGGTCTATCACATTCAATCGACCATGTCCGAAGCTTGGTTCACGGAACATAGAGATCGAGGGTGCCGGATGCTCATACCTAAATCATTTACATGAACAAAGCATTATAAAGAGTTAGAATCAAAAATAATAAAAATAAGCATATTTTCGTGTAAGTTCAATTTCTTATAAGCTGGTCAAGAATTAAATTGTCAAGGAATCAACTCTATTAACTGTCCGAACAGATGATAGTAGGTTCATTATGAATCTTAATAGAGATATGCGGTGATAAATTATAAGCACTCACGTCATTGCGAGCCCTTCTCTATTCCCTCCATCGCCAATGGTTATGTAGATCGGTCCACAACTGTTAGCCGTGTTGTTATAAACCCTTGTCTGCGAACACAAATCACAATGATATGCATACATTCCGGAAAAAAAAAAGATGATCGAAAGTATGTGCAAACCGATTGGTGTGCTGTTAAGGCGACGAATGAAAGATATATTCACTTACGAAGCGCTCATACGCATGAACATGACCAGCAAAGACAACATCAACTCTTGCATTGTACAACAATTCCTCCATAGCCTTCCTCATACTTTCTCCTTCACCTTTATGCGCCTCATTGGAGTTATACCACGGAGCATGATTTAGAACAAAGATCCAAGGTGTCTGATTCCTATTGATCTTAGCAAGGTCAGACACGAGCCAGTTATATTGGTCCGATCCTACCTTGTAGTCCGTGTATGAACCGAGCATAATAATATGAGTCTCCGCGACATCAAAGGAGTAATATAGGTTAGAAGTTGATCCGCTCTCATTGTATGGCATGAGCCACCTCGCATTGTAGGATTTGAATGGCCTTGGGTAGTCGAATAGGTATGTCTCGATCTCGTGGTTGCCGGTCGTGGTCATCCATGGTCTTTGGCTCGCCAATGGCTCGACTTGGCGACCAAATGAGTCCCATAGAGGTTGTTCTGTATCGGCGTAGGAGAGATCTCCGGGTAATAGGAAGACATCATAGTCCTTTTGTTGGACATGTTCTAAGGTTGAGTTTGTCCACTCTGTTTGTCCAAGGTCCCCTGTATCATATCTACATGTTGTAAGACTTCATGCTAAGTAAAAAAAAAAAAGGTCGATTTTTATGCGGTCTTTTTTCATTCGTCTGTTCACAAAGTGAACATGAATTAATCATGTCATGTCGGAGAAAATCAATGGTTGAAATGAAGAGTTTCTAATTTGAAAAAAAGGAGTACATGTCATTAGATAGATATGTGTAGTTAAAAATAAATAGTTGAGATTAAACAATAAAAAATAAATAATTAAGATTAAAAAATAATATTATAATATCAATCTTTAATTTTGTGTTGTTATAATCTTAATCGTTTATTTATTAACGATACATCAAACTAAAAACGCACACTCCCTAAGCCGTTCTAGTTTAGTGACAGCATGAAAACGCGTCTAGTTTAATTTGCCTTTTCCATGTTGAAAATCAATAATAATCCAGCCCAGTCCATGGCCAATTAAAAACAAACCAGAAAAAAGCCCAGCCCATCCCCATGGCCTAATGATGCGAATGGCCCAATAAAAAGCCCATGAGAATAGGTGCAAATTATACAAAGCCAGCCCACTAAATAGCCCAATAAATTCCCAGGATTCAAAGCTCAGACCAAAATATACCTCGTGCGCTTGAAAAAAATAAGTAAATAAATAAATATCAAGTGAATCACATGAATTATGTGATCACCAAGATTCCAAGCTACTTGTATACATAAATTGAACAAGAAACAAACTACGTACCGACAACGACGAACTCAATAGGCAACTTCGTCGGCGGTGTACGAAACGAGAACTCCGGCCCGACACCACTGCATCGATAGTAATACGTCGTGCTAGGCTTCAGTGGTCCAATCACGACGTGGTGGATCTCGTCGGAGAAGTAGAAGAAGTATTCATATCGGAGGCGATCGCCTGTGGCCGAAGCTTCGTATTTTCCTGGTTGTGTACCGTACTCCACGATTGATGGAGCTTTTTTGTCTTCTGTGACCCATGATACTCTCATGTGGTCTTTTCCCACCAATGATATATGTACCTATTTTGTTCATAATTTATAATAAAGTTTTAACATCACTATGAAACATATAGATTGGAAATGTACGAGAAAGGGTACTGTTGAGACATCACCTCTGTTGATCACAAACAATTTTGTGCGAGAGATATTAGAAATAGAAAAAACTAATCGAAACAACTTTTTCACCACATATTTTTCTAAAAGTAATTATATGAAGAAGGAAACGTATTATTTTGAGTTTATTTGTTATGAGAATTTGTCATAGAGATGGTTGCGAGATCCTTTTAATCGTACGACCGAGTTCCTAGTTAAAGTCTTAAAGATGAGATGTCATTCAAGATAGCTCTTGCCTCTTGTACTAGTAATTGATTGTATGGAGGAGAAGTGAGCACAATGTTCTAACATAACCACAAGGACACAAAAGTAATATCATATGAACATATAAATCAATATTACATAAAACATGAATCAACCAAATATTTATGGTAAGAAAATATCTATAATCTCGAGAAAACAACTCTATTAAAGTTTGAACTGATGGTAATAGATTCAATAATATATATCTAAAATCTAACCTGTTGTGGTTGGGTCGTCGAGCGCTCATGCTGAGTAAAAATGACGCTACGAGGAGGACTCCGTACATACTCCGACGAGGAAGAATCTGAAAGAACAAGGTGAGGAACGATGAAAATGGAGAAGAACAAGATGGATGCACGGTGAAGCAAGGCACGAGATGTTGATGAAGAGGACCACCAAGTCTCCATTGTGTGTTGCTTGTTGGTTTTGTTCTTTCTCTTTGAAGCCAAGTTTATACATGTAAGATGTGATTCAAAAGCATATGGATATATATATATATATATAAGCACGTACGCTAAAAGAAAAGGAACCCTTTATAGATTTGTTTGAACACGTATATGACATGAAGGAAACGATGTCGATGGCGTGGAGCAATATAAATTTGTAGTACACAAGATCGGTGGATAACATATAGCAGTATATTCGAACATCTCAGATTATAAAACTTGATGCGCTGCTTAGTCCTTTTCATGGATTTTGCAAGTCTTGTATCTTAAAACTGATAGGGAAAGGACACAGAAGGGAATAATTCTTAGTCCAAATACATTAGCATATGGTGCACGTCTTCAAATTTCACTCGACATGTATTGAATTAATTATACGGATGAACTTGTTATAAATCCGTAGCCTAATTAAGTGCATTATAATTAAATTTCTCCGATCGAAGCTTCCCCTATGTCAAGATCTAGTACGACATCGATCAATACAACTATAAAGCATGTCTTGTTAAGTATTCGATCAGCATTATTCGGACAAATTCAATCCTTAGCTTAACCACAGACGATGTACGATCAGCTATACAATAATCGTCATGCTCTTCACACATCATACTGATGCATCCTTACTAACCGCTTCAATTCATCGTTACGATCATCATATGTTTTCTACTCATTAATATCAAGTAATGCAACTTAAACTACATCCCAGCATATTAGAGTACATACCCTAAATCCAGAGTATATCCCACCCCTGGCCAGGCGGCCAATTTGGGATAACTCAAGAATTGCCTTTCTGCAACTTTATTTTTGAACAAACTTTTTATGAGATAAAAGAGAATATAAACCTGTGATGATATATGTTTACATCTAGCTAGGCAATATATTCCAGTACATTGTCCCAATCTATAATGCTATATATGCGACAATCAATTTTTTCCTTCTGTTGTTGAATCCCATTTTTTCTTGGTTTCTAGCTAGTGATACCATAAGGTGACAAAATGTAGAGTAGAGATGGGACATCCAAAAGGCTTGAGCAAAAAAAAAAAAAAAAAAAAAATCGTTGAAAACTATACGAAAATGAAATCAAAGCCAAGAAAAAGATATGAAGGACATAGCATATTCTAGGAATGTTCTGTACTTGAAGTCTCGAACCATCCAATATTTACAACGAAATTTCCGGCCACATGAATTAATATAATCGAATGCATGAACTCATGAACAAGATTTATATATAAGGCGTTGTGTATATTGACTTTTATGATTGGTCTGAAACAATAATCAAAGCGACTAAAGGTTGGATCTCGGACAAGACATTGATAAATTAAGCCGTCCATACTTAATGATTCTTTGTTATACAGTCGTTTACGTGCTATTGTTACCCTAGTTTTGATGGTCAAACGTTCCTACGAGGTGAAAAATAGTAGAGTCGATATAATCATATTTTTTTTCTGTTTCAGATTAATTGTGACACAATATTAAATTTAGATATTCTATATAAATTACGACATTTTTTAAATTATTAAATTTTTATTATCAAAAATTTTAAAATATCCATATCTTATATCAAATGATCTTTTCTATTATTATTTTTTCTCTTTTCACCCACTCATAATTTTCATCTTTACTTATTTACTCACAATTAGTACTATTCATCTATTTATTATGCAAATGATGATATTTTGATAAAAATTCCTTAAGTCAATCCATTCCTAAATATTGAGACGGAGGAGTACTATAGTATATCATTTGCGTATGCGTAGCCTGTTTATATGAGTAATTTTTTAGGAGTCATTGCCTACTCTCACACTACATTTATGATGTTATTTAACTTCGGATATGGTTTTATTGGACTGAGACCAAGCCCGCATAAACATTGGGCTTCAAGTTTGACCGATTGGCCCATCGAGGGCCTAACCGTTGGTCCTTTATTTGTGATTTGGGCTTCTTTGGGCCAACTTCAACACACAAGCGTCGGACCAAGTATATCGGATATGTGAACAAACGTCGGAACTCATCTTTTAGTTGTTACAATAAACCGTATTAATGACTATCCTATGAAACTTTTATAAATTCATAAAATTCATCACATTTGTAATCCATTTGTAAGGTTAGACGATTGTGATCATTATAAAATGAACGTGTATATGTTTAAATGATGTTGATGATGATGATTTTATGACTCACAAAAATAAACACGACAAAAAGAAGTTTCGTTCATCTATTTTTCTTTCCGGCCAAGATAGCCCAATGCAGGAGCACATTTATTGACATGGTCACGGCCTCACGACTTGTTTCCGTGTGACATTGCTGCACATAACATTAATCAAGTTTCAGTCCCACAAGAAATCTGATCCCAATCTTTGAGCCATTTTCTGGCATGACTTTAGTCTAAGCATAAGTCAAACCTGGAGAATATGCCTCCAGCCGACTAGAACCAAATGCACATGCGTTGAGTAGTGTAGAATAGATGTAGGAGTATTTGTTTGGTTTAGGTTATAAAAATTGGGGTTTTGGTTAAGAACAATACCTTAACAATTTTATTTATTTTTATTTTTTAATGTCTACATAATTCCGATAAGTATGGGATATGAGGAGCAGGAGATGTACGCTGTGATTTTTGATGATTTTTTTAGAAGAAAGAGTTGTTTATCTTTGAATCAAGTAAAATTCTGTATTTTTTTCATAAATTTGTCCCTTTTTTTTTTATTCAAATCGAAACCCATACGAAGGTGTTAAATCTCTTCCCAGCATCTGTAGGTCAAAAGGATGATTTCTCCAAGGAAATTAATTACTTTTACTTGTCTAGATACTTGGGGGAGTATCTTCATTTGCTCTAAGCATTCATATCAAGATATAAACATATAAAGCATTTCATAAGCAAAAGAGAGATCAAATTTGAGTGTCACTTTCAATTCTGAATGTAAAATAGAGACTATCCTAATCAACACTCAAATCACTCCATTTCAATTTCTAAGGACTTGTTTGTATCACTTGTATTTCTTATTTTCTGTTTTCATTTCACTATTAATAAAACAAAAAAAAATATTTTTGATTTCTATTTTTTAAACAGATGTAATAGACATAGAAAACAAAAAATCAACAAAAAAAATATTTTTAGTTTTTATTATTTGTTTCATTTGAGTATAGTATTCATGAATTTATTTACACAAATTTATTTAATTTGGAAATTGATTTTGATTTTTGTTATTAATTTTTTTATTGATTTTAATTTTTTAAAATTTAAACAATAATACGAAACCTCTTTCATTTCCAGATGATTTGATTCATGGTACCACAAATCATTAATTATCCCCAACACTTAGGTACATTTACAAATAGACATCATGTGGCCTATGCTTTGAAATCTCATATAGGTTCATATAAGCCCTCTGCATCTCTTCTTAGCATCATCATCATCATCATATATATATACTTCATCTCACCCTTTTCTTGCACCAAAACATCCATTCATCCATCTCATTTGTTCTTCTTCTACTTGGTGCAGTCGAACGTTACTAATCCCAAAGTAGAGTCGAGCGAGGTTATAAACTTCTCGTGCAACATCTTCAGAAAACTGTCTCGCTAGGTGGTTTTTGGCCATGACAATGGCGCTTCGGGGTGTTAATATGTTTGTTCTTGTTCTTGTGTTGGTGATTGGAGGTGCGGTGGGTTACACGCGGCCTCCGCCACGTGAAACACTCTTCATCGATCGTGATACCGATGGAGATGCCACCGCCCCTGAACAGGTATGGAGAGATTTTTTTCCATTTTTTTGATCTGGATTGTTCATGTGATATATTTTTGTCTTTTTCTAGTTAATAAAAGGAGAATAGTGATATGAGATTTTTTTTATTAAGATTATTTAGGTTCCAATGATAGGATCTCAAAATATTAATATTAGCTCAACAGAAAAAATGACATCTAAAGAATCTTATCCTTATTATGAACAATAAATATCAAAATATTAAGTTGCAGAATAAGAAAAAAGTTGTTGCAGTAGTTATGAACATGTAACGAGTTCACATAAATGATCAATGAGTAGCTCAATAGAAACATGTTTGTCCCTAAATTAGATATGCAACGAAGTATTTCGAAATCGTGACAATCAGTCGCTGATTGTTAAAGTCTTTAGTGGCTAACCATCATTGTAATATCAGTATTTGATGTTCAGATAACCTCAATCTCAAATGTACGAATTGCAACAACCAAGAGTCACATGTCAAGCTCATTTTTCCCTTTTGTTTTCTTCTTAGAAGAATATACCTTTGGTTGAGTGTTCTCTTGTCCCGCTTTCAGTTCACCAAAAAGAACACACTCTTCATGTAGTTAGGTATTTGGTGTCCATCACAGGCCAAAAACTTTGTAACATGTTATTCACGAGATCCGTTGCAGATGAAGAGATTGCGTCTAACATATAGTTCCAGTTGTTTGTAGAGAATAACGATGTTCTGCTATGATATTCTTGATTCTAATTGAACTGTTACCTGCATTGTGTAATGCTGGTAGATCGATAATTAAGGGCAATGTAGCCACCCCGATCGGCTAAACACGAAACCGATCCAACTAAGCATACAATACGGGTAGCCAATGGATGAATTTGTTTCAAGACATTATCTACTTTGTCTTAATCTGAAACTTAATAGTCAAGATTACAGTTGAATGTTCGAACCAGTTGGACTATCATTGAAATGACATCGTAATTTCTGAAGAAATTAGAGAGTGCCTATTGCTCCTGATGTTGAACCTCTTTTCAATGTATTGCCAAATACATCTGCATTGATTTTGTGATGGATTTGAAGGTACATATATCAGTTGTTGGTGAAAACAATATGAGAATTTCATGGATCACACCAAGCTCAGTTCCAGCAACAGTATACTATGGCACATCTTCAAGAGTCTATACTTCCTCTGCAACCGGAACTTCGTCGTCTTACAGATACCTCTTGTACAAATCCGGTCAAATATACGACATTGTGATCGGTCCATTGCAGCCGGATACAACTTACTACTATACCTGCGGATCGAACACGTCCACAGAATACACGCTGAAAACCCCTCCTGCTCAGTTCCCTATTAAGTTTGCTGTTTCAGGTATGCCTATGAACAATCATCGGACTAATACCATTCAGAGAATTTCCTGCAACATATCTAGCACTATTCGTAGAAATAGATATAACTATGAAGTTACACATTCATCTTAAACAGCAAACAATCGGCACATTCATCTTAGAGAGATTATACGAAGCATATCCAACATCTGTAAAATAGTTGCCTATGATATCAACTCAAGTCAGCAATGTTCTTTGGTGCAGGCGATCTAGGCCAGACGGGACATACACAGACGACTCTCCAACACATCGGGAACTCAAGCTACGACGTGCTGTTATTACCTGGTGACTTGTCCTATGCTGACTTTTGGCAACCACGTTGGGACTCGTTTGGCCGTTTCGTCTCCCCCTACTCGAGCGGGCGACCGTGGATGGTGACAACCGGTAATCATGACGTTGAGTCAATCCCGATCATCAACATTCCAACCCCCTTCAAAGCGTACAATGCAAGGTGGCATATGCCATTCGAGCAGAGTGGATCAACCTCGAATGAGTATTACTCTTTCAATGCGGCCGGAGTTCACGTCATCATGCTCGGATCGTACACTGACTTCGATCAGAACTCTGCCCAGTACAAGTGGCTCCAAGGTGACCTTCAAGCCATCGATAGGACTAAGACGCCGTGGGTGTTTGTCCTGCTTCATGCTCCGTGGTACAACTCGAATTTTGCCCACCAAGGAGAGAGTGAATCCGTCGACATGAAGGCAGACATGGAAGAACTGTTGAATAACAGCCAAGTCGATGTCGTATTTGCTGGTCATGTTCATGCCTACGAGCGCTTTGTAAGTTCCTCACCTCCATTTAGTGGACTTCTTCAAATAATATATCCTGCAAAACAGCCAACAGATGAGCTCACCTTGTAAGATCATTATGCATGTTCAATGTGAACTTATCCTAATTTCTCTTCTTATACACCTTCAGACTCGCGTTTACAATGGCCAAGCTAACAATTGCGCTCCAATGTACATCAACATCGGGGATGCTGGCAACCGAGAAGGCCTTGCCTCAAAGTAAGTAAATCAGCTAGCCGGTATCACTCATATTTGGCAACATACATACATGATATGTTAATTCCTGATATGATATGTCGTTTGGTTCCGTTATAGGTACATGGATCCGCAGCCTGCGATCTCTCTATTCAGAGAGGCGAGCTTCGGCCATGGAGAGCTCCAAGTTTTCAATGGAACAAGCGCCCAGTGGACATGGCATAGGAACCAAGATGACGAATCTGTCATCGCAGATTCAGTTCTGTTAACTAGCCTCTCATCTACTTCAGCCTGTGCAAGTTCATAAGTTAGGATACAACTTTAGTAATACTCTACATATTGAAAATGATCAAATTCTCATGTGCCTGATTCCTATAGATATACAGGAATAACAAATAAAATATGATACAATTCATGCAAGTTGGGCAAATGTCACTTTTATCAAATTAATGTGATCTAAGACAATTTGGCAAGTGCTAATGTTCAGAACTCGGATTATTCCTCGGAGGATCCGAATATCTGCAGTCAACCAATTGATGCCATGTGCCTAACGTGGTTGAATCAAATATTTTGAGTTTATTAAACACCTCTGATCAAAACGTAACTTTGCCTAATGCTAGCTTTACACATCATAGACTTATTAAGCTATACATATATGGGACTCAACTATAGGCAATTCTTGTATGATGCCGACGATGGTTAATAAAACGCGAAGAAGAAATTGACAGAAGTCGAAAGTAACAGCATGCATAACATATACTTAGAACAGTTTTTTGGCCCTTGATGTATATCAAAACATGCTCATCAATACTACTTGATGCACAGGTTTTCCCATTTGGATATACTAGCTCCTAGTCTTTTCAGCAGAAGATGAACATAATTTCACTTAAAAAAGAATATGTATTGCTATGAATACGAAGCAATGAGAAAACACTTCATTTCAGGTTCTCAATCATTGGCACAAAACTATCCATTTTCGTGGGCTGCATTGCACACTGTTTAGTTCTACCCCAAACATGATATGGAAAAGGCCCAATTGCAAATAAACCCTTATCCAGCCCAGAATCTCTATTTATAAACCATGTCCGCTATTTGGGCCCAAATAGTGAACAAGTTACTCGTTTTTCATCTTCACTGTGATAACTTCCTACGTGCAACTATGATGAGAATGATAAATCATTTCTCTTTTTTTAAGGATCAAGGATTCGATATATACGGATATTAAAAACAATCTTTATATATAGAAATAAGGATCAGACTATGTCTCCCCCCATCATGCACTTGACGAATTATGTAGGTACATTTCATTTCTTTCCTTTTTTGTGATAACTTCAATATCTTAATTACTCTAAAATACGTTATTTTTTCTATATTCTTGTTGTTTAATCACACCGCAGACTTAAACATCACCCTCGTTACTATGTTCGGGCTCATTACCTGATTACGCTTGTTTGTATGTCAGCAAAGATTCAAGGCCTGGTCATTTGGTCCTCTCAATCTGCAGGCAAACAATGCTCGATATCAGGCGCGTCTTAACTGCAGAAATGGAACGTTTTTTGTCCCAATGTATGAATCAAACAACGTATACCAGCTGTAACATCTTTTTCAAATACTCAGTTCACAATTCAGCACAGAAAGGTGAATGAACCGAATCAAAATGAAAAAGCGTAGAGAAAAATCGACATGCTACAGGTAGTCGTTAATTTCGATGACAGATCGATTGCAAAATACCATCACCGAAATACTATTGTCATCGAGTAAGTCATTTATCGGAACATTGATGGAACTAATAATATTATATCATTGCATCCATATCATACAAGTTACCAATTAAAAGCTACGATAACGTGCAACCTTCAATTCCACCAATACAGCAATAATATAGAATTTCCATCATGATACTTTATTATTCCTTTTTTTTTTTTTCTTTTTTGCAGGTCTCGACATTATGTGAAATCATTTACATTACATCATTGAAGAAATATCGAAAAAGAATCATGTACAAAATATTTTCTGAAATTCTTCTTCTTATCATCATTTCATTCCTTTCCGTTGTACTTTCCATGCAATGAATATGAGCCTCATCGTGAGTCTCTATAAAAAGAAGAAAAAAGGTCTAGTGCTTTATTGGGATGGTGAAACTTTGTAGATTTGCATCACTAGATCATAGAAAAAGGAGCCTGTGTAACGCCATTTTATTTACAAGTTCATATATGATCCAAGATCTGACGGGCTCAATCAAGAAACCGCAGTTTTTATCAACTGACAAAGATGATGTATTTCTGAAGTCGAATCAAGATCGACAAAAAAACATATCATCCTAAAGTTCACGGTTATGCTTTTCTTATGCTCGATCGAGCGAAAAGGCCTATGTTTCCCATGGCTTGAACTTTTCAATCATCTTTCCATTTTTTGCTTCTACGAAAAGAGTGGTCAAGTATAGATCATGATGGTCACTCGTAAACCTACATTATCGATCACGTGCAACAATATTCAGCTTCATACACAAGGGCAAATAATGATCACCCACGTGTAATTAGTAAAAAAACACGTGCTAAAACACGATAGAAATGGTCAAGCGTGACAGACGAAGGCTTAAAAATGATATTAGACCAGTTGATCGAGCATTACTACACCACGTTAGAGGAGCCAAATACCTAAACACATCAAGTTCAAAGAACATTACTGGAGGAGACGTATCCGGATACAGCACGCATCTGAGTCTTCATACAAATTTAAACTTTTGATAGAATTAGACGATCTTTAAACATCACATAATTATGTATTTAACTATACCATCATCCTCATTGACACATAGGAGTGAGGTGATGCAATGATAACTCCTTGAACCTATTGCATGGGGCAAAGTAAATGGAGTGAGTGCATTTAGTCATATATTGGCTAAGGGGCACATATTTAGTAAAGAGAAGACTATAGGGAAATGTAGATGAATGATGATGAGCACTCAATTGGTATTTTGAATAAATGCGACATTGCCCACTGTGTTTGCCTCTTCTCTTGTGCCTTTGCCATCAAAAAATTTTCTCAAAAGATCACATGTGTTCTTTGAATTTTCAAAGGATCACCTTATCTCCAAATCATTCAACCCACAAAGCTACATTTCACCTCCAAAAGATGGAATATTTAGATTTGTGGACGTTTCATGCCCAATACGAGAACAACGTAGATACACAAGGGTACACTTTGTGTTTCCATACCAAGCTTCATAGTAAGAACAAGTACTTATCCGAGTTCCTTAAATAGATCCTACTAAATCATATAGTCGACGTATCTATTACTCGATTTTTTGGAGTAGAAGTTGTTGCCGTCGTAAAATTTTTGATTGAAAACTCATTATCGTAGGATCTTTTCATTTCTAAACACACATATGTCATATCGCAGATCCTATTTTAAGTTCAGACGAGCTCCCAGGAGAGAACAAAACCTCTTACTTCTCATATGGGATTAAGTAAGTTATGGAGCACTATATGAATTAAGAGATCAAAATTTAGGAAGGGGCACATTCAAATTAATTACTCCAAATGGTAATTTTTCTCAAAAGGATTCCTAAACCTTAGATTTACGAAGAAAAGACTTCTAAAACCATTTGGGAGGTTAAAAAATTTGATCATTGCTAATCACTCTCCCTAAGTAATTAGCCAGTATAATGCAACCTGGTTGATCCCAAAAAACCATTGGACCATTGTGAAGTTCACAAGCAAGATACAAACAGTGTTCAAAATAATATAGCTAGGTGATGCCCAAAACAGAACTTTGGTCCACAACATAGATCGGGCACTAATCGAGATATCCTCGAAGTCTAGTCTCGATATTCAAATCAATGATTGTATGTATGAAACCTAGGAAGGGGTCGAGCACAGCAATGGTTCATCGGGTATGAACTGGGGATCAATAGGAAATACGGAACACTGACTTGTTTAAGCTCAATATCCTTTCGATTCTGGTTATGAACTACAATCAAAGACGGTGAGTGATTCTCGAGCTTTACATGTAATTTTTAGCTAAACATTGTTGATGTCACGACTCTAAGATTTCGAATCTAGATCTTCTAATATGAGAATTGTAAAGGGACTCGAATGGTTTTAAAGATTGACCGCCAAGGTTAAAACGGTAATCATAGTTGGGATCAAAGAAATCCCTTTCTCTCTAAAAGGAAATATATTCCACGAAGCAATTCATTCCTTACCTTGAATCTATACAACTATAGAACATAACTTAAAGAAAAATGAAAAAGAAAAAGAAAAAGTGAAAGGTCTCATAGATACGAGAATTAAAACTTTATTCGAATAAGAACCTTTATCTAGGAATGAACTTTAAAAAATGTCGAATGTAACATTTCCTAAGAAAATGTAAGGTAAAACTTTATAAGAAGCATTTTCGTCTATAGTCTTAAAACCATATTGAATACAAAATATATATATACAATAACACCGTAGTAACTGTTATAAATATCGTACATTGATTATTTTATATTATAATTTGAAGGTTTTATATTGTACATTGATAAAAATACACAATCAAATTTTAATATATTTTATAATTAAAATCTGACAGTATAAATCCAACAAATTATAATACAAATTTTTTAAATTATTATATAAATTTCTCAAAATACAATACTATAACAATCAATATACAATATAAGGACGCGCCCTATTGAATATGCCACCTTTGTAATTCTCCATCGTCCTCATTACAATCATTACGTCCACAGTTCTCTTTTCCTCTTTATATTCAATACGGAGAGGTCCATTCAGGAATTAATCCCTCAATTGACTAAGGCCATATCAAAATATTCACGCGAATTTCACAATTAAAGTGGATAAAGTCGAGTGTGCGTTGAATACACAAATGTTCCAGCAATATCTGCGATCGAGTGCTATCTAGACAATATTCTTTATCGTAATAAATATGGCATTTGAATTCGTTGTCTACATGAATCAACACAAAAGATGGCCGATTCACGTGGCGTTTTTTATTTTCACAAACCACCTTATACTGTGCGAATTTATAAGGTCGATACCGATAGTATCTTATACGTGAACGCTTATACGTTTGAAGCTCGTCCACACGATGCTAAGTTCCTTAAATACATTAAAGTTCAAACCTCATTCTACTGGTATAATTGTGTGCTTATGTACCGATGAGTCATGTGGCATTTTAGTTTCCACTAGAAGCCTAGCTATAAATAAGAGATCAGGGATGATGGCTTGGACCTTGTAAATCACTAGCAAAATGTTTAGTATCACTTTTATTTTTTGTTTTTTATTTTCGTTTTATTGAATGACAAAATAAATATCAGTATCATTTTCGTTTTTTTACTTTTTAAATGGATGAAACAGAAACATAAAACTAGAAAAATGGTTTTCTGTTTTTCTTTCCTATTTCAACTAAGTACAATATTTAAGATTCTCTTTAAGTCATTTTATTTAGTAAAATGATTTTTGTTTATACTGATTTTTTTGTTCCTATTATTGATTTTGTTTTTTTTTTTTTTTAAATTTTGACAATGATATCAAACAGCTTCTATTTTATTCAAAAAATTATCGCGCAATCACAAATTCACAGTGCAGAAAACCATTTTTTTACGTCAAGGAAAGAATAACAGAGATAGAATGACTCACATGAAGAATCAATGCCCGTCGTCGATGACAGGGATCATTGGCCAAGCTGGAACTGCAAGGCAAAAGAGAGATCGTCCGGGCATTTGCACCTAATTAACATCGTTCAGACATTAGATGGATACCAAAGGAAAGTTTGGTCCGAGCTGTTCTTTTTGCTGCAGGTTCTTGCTTGGTACAAGGAGGGTTAGGAGATGTTCTTAGCAATCATGTATTGTTTGTGATGTAATGTGGAGTTTGTTAGTTGGCTAGTCCTAGTATACAATATGTTGTTGCCTGTTTTATTAGTGATTCTTCCCAATTTCTGCCTTTGACAGTGAAACTTGGGATATTACTGTATTTTAATTATTGAAAAAAAAAACCAAAGACAAGTTTATTGACTGCATAGAACGGCACCTATGTTGCTGCGGACAGAACAAAGACTAGGGTTTAAAGATGCTGGATGTAACAATAACATACAAAGTTACTAACAACCCAATTACTCTCCTCGATGACACAAGAATACTAAATTACTGAAACACTCCTGTGTATATGTTGGGATGTATACACAATACTACTACAACAACTATGTACACTCTTCAAAGGGTCTTCGACCTTGAAATACAAATGAAACACATGTTTTTTTTCTAATCGACTTAGAATCGCAGAATATTGCTCTCTTTAAGGAACCAATTGCCCCTTATCAATGTCGCTTAGGGTTGTACCAATTGTCCCTCCAAGATTCAACTAAGCCTTGACGAACTAAAAAAAAAAAAACCGAATTCAACAAGTTCCTTGTATTCTTCTTTGATGTAGTGAAGAAATCCGAGTTTTCTTCGGATTTGTGTTTAAATAAATGATTGTTATGCTTGCCAAGTATTGAAGATGAATATATAGATGTTGGATGGCTAAGAATCGTCCAAAGAATATGTTTAAACACATAAGAATGTGTTTGTTGGATGAAAGGACGCGAACCATGTCAATTACCCAAAACGAGGCACAACTGTGTCACCTTGATACAGTTTAGTTCGGGTCGTGCTTCGAGATTATGAAGAAATCGTGCCTAGTAGACACGGACTACCCCCAGGCCGTGCTTCAATTGAAAAGTCTAATATTTGGTTTACGCAAGCCCATGCCCAACCCGACGCACACGTCTGTTTAGCCCACCAGTTCATTCATTTTCCATCTAACTAAAATAGCAAGAGATGATACTACTTTTAATGACATTCATTCTCTATACGAATTCTAATGTGGTTTTTTTTACTCTCCAAACAACCACATTATTTTCTTTTACTTCAACACATATAATTAAGATTTTGCATAAACTTAATCATTCTCATGCATCCTTTATAACACTTAAGGAAGTAATTCTAACATTATAAAGTTTGGTGTGGTGGTTGTTAGGATAACATCCACCGATCACCAGTATCTATTATATATAATTAATTTGTCACACAGATTTCTATGCATGTGTATAACAGTATTATAACATAGAAACAAGGTGACATTGAACTAAGGTGGCAAATTAGTTTGATAAGATCGAATTCGACCGTAAAAAATTCATTCAATTATTAAATGAATTAAATATCAATAAAATATTCGGGTTGTTTAAATAAAAGAATTTGAGGGGCCGATAGAGGAGCAATTGGAACCAATCCAAACTCATCATTGCGAATCTTGGGACGGCTTAGCCAATCATCATTTCCCACATTCGAGTCCCACCTCAACCCCTCCTCGTTATATTCCCCAAAATACCCCTGTTCATCGTCATCATCATTGATCATTTCACATGACCCTTTTTCTTCCACAATTTCATTTTCACAACTGATGAGATTTCATTTCATTTATTCTTATTTTTGAGATCTTTTTTTTTTTTTTTTTTTGTATTTTTGTTTGGCAATGGTTTCTTTTTCACTTTCTGAATACTAATAATTTCATATAATTACATGCACATTTAAAACCACAACGCCCCTACCCGGCCGCCTTCCAATGCTTATTACACATGCATATGATTGTTCATTCTTTGCACAGCCATCATCAACCATGTCCCCTCCCTTCCTCTTCCTCTTCCTCTTCATCTCTTCTTTCTATATATATTCACACTTCATCTTTCACTTCTCGCTTCTCATTCATACAGTCACACACTCACATCAACAACTCTGCCTATGCAGCTTCTTCTCCCGCTGTGAATAGAGTAAGAAGCAACTTCCTCTGTTTCCCTTTCCCTTGTTTGGCTCTCTGTTTTTCCTTTTAAGATAGTTAACGGTGGATAGAGTTAGCTCAGTGTTAAAAAACTCTTATCCCGAAACCTAAATTAGAAATTCGACTCTGTTGTCGCCACCCTTTCTTGGAGCCAACAAGCAGTTAGAGGACCCTACTTCAGTGTCCAAGGCCGACCCAATTTGGCGCTTCCACTTTTTGTTTCTAGGTGCTCATCAGTGTTTTCGTTATGGGCATGTTTGAAGTAAATTTTTGTAAAGGTGTCGGGTGGATGATGGCTCCGCCATTGCCCATGAAACTACTGTTTGGTCAGTCCATTCCAATTGGAGGGACCGTTTTGATTTTGTCGCCTCCGTTTGAATTACAAAATCATTCATATGAATCCAAGCACAAGTGGCGTAGAAAATAGAGTGGGGAAGAGGGGAGAACAGAGAAGTTAGTACTATTACTTTAAGCTGTATATATTGTAAATTGAGAGAAGTCAGTGTATTAGTGTATTGTATAGAATGTCTGGTTTTATTCTTTTTGTTTTCCCTCCTTCCTATATATCCTTTAAAACTTCACTTTCCCTCCTCACATTTTCTCCTATTGGTATCTTCTCCTAACTCAAAGTTCACACAGACAAAGAACAAAAACTCATTCCCAATACATGATCTCTCCCTAGCAGATCAAAACACAGTGGCCGTTATCAGCTATCCGCTAATATATCCTGTAACTACATGAATTAAATGGGTTTTCCCTGTCTTTGCAGAGACGCTATTTGATAGAGAAATGTGCTAGGTGCAGATGCTAACAAAGGTTAATTTGAACTTTGATGAAATGTGACAGGAGTCAGAGAAGGCGAAGAACTGAAAGTTAGAGGAGAAAGGGAAAGCTGATATGGAGAGGCTGAACACAGAGCTGTACTTGAAGAACTGCTGCATTATCAAGGAGAACGAGAGACTGAGGAAGAAAGCACAGCTTCTCAACCAAGAAAATCAAGCGCTGCTCTCCGAGCTCAAGCAGAAGCTCTCGAAGGCGAAACAGGGCGGCAACACTTCATCAAACATAAACTCTACCAAGAAACCCAATTGAGTTACTTCAATGGAAACTTTCTCTGCTGTAATTTTTTGGTTCTCAGGTTAATATAGTTACTCTTTTCTATGTGTTTGGTTGTAGCATATTTTTGTGTCATTTTTGTGGTTTTTAGAGGGTGGAAAGTGATGGGATTTTGTGGGTTTAGATTGAGGGGTAGGAACAGATAGATGAATCATTTGCTAGGAATGGGAAAGAGATGAGTACTGATCATAATCAATTATGAACATGGTTTAATTTTCCTCCTCCTTCCTTCATCTTTCTACTATTCATGAATTATGGTACTCTTTTAATGTGGCTCATAATGTTCATTATGCCTTCTTACATGTTGATTATTACTACTTCAGTCATAATCAAAGCTGTTATCAAAGTAAACTTAGATATAGGGATGCAATCCCTTAATGACATTTGTATAATTACTTTTATTCGATGAAACAGTATTATTTTTTTTCTCAATCATGCAATTTGATGAAGGATTTTCAAGTTCAGAACTTAACGACAGCGCCTTCAGTTATAACACCGAACAGGAGAGTAAACAGGAGAATCGTGACTTACATGGAAATTTCAACTTTGTCTTCGCTTCTCTTCAGTGCCTTTGGATTTCCAGAGACTCATCATGGAAGGACCTGTTCACAGATAGCAAATGCATTCATTAACACGAAGAAATGTAGGAGCTGAAACAACCGTGGTCGACCATTATATAACACAAGTACAAACATCTAAAGTACGTTATTCCCATTTTAGAGTAAATCAGAACTTTACAGGATATCGTATTATCACATATGCTCAAGTTATGAATGATTCAGATGAATTATAACATATTATTTAAAATAAACATCTCATATAAATAAACACTCTCATATTATGCAATTTTTGAATGCTAAAATTCTTAAACTATCCATATTTTTATATTACATCGTCTTCATTTTTATTACTCATAATTTCTTCATCCCATTCACAAGAATGTCGAAATAAATTATCATAAAATCTATTATTTTTAATAATTATATTAAATCAACATATTATAATTTATCTAAATCGAAAGAACTACATAGATAATCACAGTACTCTCGTGAGATAGCATGCAAGGATATATATCATCGATCCTCCTATTACAAAATGTCTGAGAAGCAGCTAAAGTGCAGACATGAACAATCCATAAAATGCCTGAGATTTTTGCAGAAAATAAGAGGGGGGTCCACACAGAGAGGCCTGTTATGTGGCAGGCAGAAGATCTGTTAGGGACCAGAGGAGAGCACACAAATCAAGGATCTTAACTGTCCAAGGTTTAGTTCTCTGTTCTATCACAGTACATTATGAACATGAAACCAGAATTCGACGTTATTCGTACAGTAACCCCTGGTTCGTTGCCGTTTAAGAAGTTGAAATTCGATAGTCACTTCCTAGATAATTCTTTCATAGGTGCAATAGCATCCATTAAGTATCAACTATCAAGACCTGAGCTGTAATGGCTTTTGTTGTTGAAGTATGATAACCTTGATAAGTTGCCTTATAAAAAATGTGAAACTCAGAAGGTTATCACAATAACATTCCAATGTGTCATGAGTCTCACGACAGGCTGAATTGCAAATTGCATATTTCAGACAATCAAAATTTACGGGTGAAAAAACTGAAATCCAGACTAACTCTTTAGAAAGCAAAATGTTATTCAATAGAAAGAGGCAAACAGTTGCAACTAGTATAGCCGCTGACTTGCATAATACAGTGCTCTGGTAGCATAATATTATGATCACATCTCATAATAAAAAGAACTGTGTTATCTTGACGTTTTTCTAGGGCGTCATCAATTTTTCGTGATGACATTGTTCAACGGTTATATGACACTGGACTGGTCCCTCGGTTAAAAGCTAAATTGCAAATAGCATTACTCAATAAATCAAATCTACACTTTCACTTGCATCCTGATAAATGACTAAAAGCACTGATTGCTTAAGGGTTAACGTAAAAAAGACGATCTAGCGAAATAACCATGTTACACCTTCAGAAAATAAACTTCTGGAGTGTTTGGAACCTTCCAATTCCATGCTCGAATCTAACAAAGACTAAACTCAAATTGTGGAAAATCTAGACTTTAACAGGAACAGGAAAATGAGGAGAAAAACATTGCAGTAAATAAAGTACATTAAGATTCTGTGACAGGAGATTTTATGTGATGTGGTGGAAGTCAGCTCCAAGCGTCATCAAGGAAATTTACCCACAAGTAAAACCAAGTCAATGAAGGTTTAATTACTGCACCGTAAAAGATTCTCATAGTCGAGAACAAAAATGACAGAACAGAACATTGAAGTCCAATGAAGTACATGACGCGGCATCATGTCAATGGTGCAGGAGGTTGACTATGATTTATCAACCAGATCAACATGATTCATATCACCAAGAATCATACTACGAGAACGACTCTGTATCCTAGTATAAATGTCATGCTTCTAATGTTATAAATTTCATTTTAAAAGATATCTTCAGAAACTGTAAACATAAGAGAAAGGGAGAGGTAATCGAATTTGCTTGGACATTAGACAAGGATAAGAATTGAAAAACAGTCGTACTGAGAGACAAGAGTCCACTGTCAAATACCTATCTCAAGCACACTTCCTGATCATCTTCAAGTAAAATACCCTTGAATTTTGAACACGATACCTGCATTTATCCGATTTTCGGACACTAATATACTGAATGTGTATTTTAGTAAAATGGAAAAACCTAGCAACTCTAATGTACTGTGTACCTTAACGAAACAAAGCCATAAAAATAAAATTTGCAAGTAAATTATCTGTAGATTATTTTACTCCTCTGATCTCAAGATGATTATACTGATGATGAGACCTGAGACATATTGCTTCCCTCGAAGTCAATCAAGGAGCTAAAAGTATGGGACGAGATGATGAGCTCTAAGATTATGATGGTTTTTCAGATGTTATTTTATCTACCATGTGACATGTTGCAGGCAGTAAATTATGGCCAAAATGGAGTTAATTCAAATTTTTCAATCATCACATATTTGGTAGGATACCATAACTTCTTCGTTCATCCCATATTCCCTTTCTAGCAAAAGAAAAAATAATCAGGAAAACATCAGTAATTATAAAATCCCAGAAACAAAAGAAAAGAGATCAAACAACAAACAAACAAAAGAAAAGAGATCAAACAACAAAACAAAACTACATCCTACATGTCACTGGGCTGTGTTTGGTATGGGTGAATGAGACATGGAATGGAATGGTGTATTCCGCTAGAATGGGTAAAAACATGTTTAGTTGCTCCATTCCAACACAATACTCCTTTCTGTCTGAAATCGGATTCCATTCCTTAGGCCATTTTGATTCTAGCCTTCGGAGGATGGATTCGCCCATTTCGACCAGAATAAAATACTACCTCCGTATTAAAATATAGCCAACAGTTTGATCTGACACCCGCATTTATGTATATGTTGAATTTTTATGGGATTTGATGAAGAAAAAATATTTTTTTTAGTGATAATAAGAAATAAGTGAGATTCAGGAGAAAGAATGTGAGAGAAGAGCGGAGGAGATGATGAGTGTATCATAACAGATAATGATTTGTTTTGGTGTTTTTGAAGTGAAAAGATTACTAAATATGATATGTTGGTTATATTAGGGATGATTCGAATAGGAAAATATGGTATATAATTTGGGACGAAGGGAATACTATTTTTTCAAAAAAATATCTTTTACTTTTAGTTTACGTAGTTAATAATTAAATAAGTTGGTAAAAAATCATTAAAAAAAATTAATTGAATTGAAATAAAACGTATGTTAGCTTTTTTTATAAAACGTACGTTATTTTTAAATTAATGTTTTTCGTAATTGTTATTATTTAAATAATATTATACTCTTTATGTCCTATATTATATAACATATTCTCTTATTCGAGTCGTCCCAAAATATAACCAATATATCATATTCAGTAATCTTTTTACATAAAAATACCAAAACAAAATCACCATCCGATACAGTACACCTACCACCTCCTTCCTCCCCTCTTATTCTCTCTCCTAAACCTCATTTACACCTCATTATAACTAAAAAAATACTCTTTTTTCAGCAAATCCCATATTAATTTCAACGTATATATAATTTCGCGTGTCGGATCAAACCGTTCGCTATATTTTAGGACGAAGATAGTATTAATTTTTTTATTAAATTAAGTGCACTTAAAATTTATTTTTAATTATATTCATAAATAAAATATTTCATTCCGACTATACCAACCAAACAGCTTAGATGGAATGGAACAATCGATTCTATTCCGCCCTTCATTCCTACCGAATATTACATTTCATTCCATCCTAAAACCATTCATACATACCAAATGGGGCCTGATATCTTCATATCATTCGATTAGCTCATGTCCTCATTGATATCTTGACTCTTGGGACCTCTTGCTTTCTTCCAACGACGACATTGACACTTCTCAAGATTACTTCTCAATTAAACTTATAGGAGTATCGAAGCGATTGTCCCTAGCATTCATACATGAATTGGGCATCATCTCACCATTTTTTCTATATCGTTGAAGCCGACAAAACTGTATTTATCTAGCTACTTCAGGAGATTAGCAAATGAACGTAGGTAGTATTTGATAAGACAAACTAATTCTAAGGAACAGGCCTCATGGTTATGAAATGGATTAGCATTATCTGGATCAGAAACTGATAGCAGAGACTCTAATGGGTTTATGCCATGACCTGGACTCGATGAAGCCCAAAAGAAAATTTGGCTAGCTGGGATGCAATTATAAAGATTGGGCTTGGAACAACTGGGTGAATCTTCAATCTGAACCTCCCAAACGGAGACCTCAAAATGACATGATTTATCGCGATCACAAGGGCACCATGACTGAAGGAAACTCGTCGCGACCATAGAACATGACAATAAGAAGCTCATTGCAATAGTAGACTAGAACTGATAGAGAAAAAGGAACATTAGTGACAGGAAGACAGATTTGAAGAAGCTCAAAGACCAAGAGATGTCGGGAAACAGAGTTGGGTAGGCTTATTCGAATGAAGCTTATAGATGATAAGACTTGCATAGGATGTCTGGATAAGGAAACTTCTGTTGGGTTGAACAGATTGAGTCTGAGATGGAAAGAAGTGAACGCTCCACTGCATCGGGACAGTGTTACAGATAAAAGAGAGACCTGAAGCCGACCGTCCATGAGGGATAATGTACTCATTTTGCTATGGTTGATGGCTAATTTATCAATGTTATGAGATTTACTTTTTTAGAAACAAGGGTAGTAATTTGTGACGCCTAAGCTATGTTTGTAAAAAAAACTGAGGAATCTGAAGAGAAGGGCAGCGTTTCAGTGCTTTCAACAGCATTCAGTCCAAAGTATCACCAAAAAATTTGGAATTTGGTACGAAAATCAACAAAGGCGAATAAAAACTCAAAAGCATGTAAGTGCAGCATGCATAACCACAATGACTTCCATGATTTAAGAAAATGCGAGGAAAACAGGAAGAGCATGCCGAGATTCTAACCTTTAATCACCAAAGGCAATCACTATATTTCCATGAAGTAATCGCTGATTAAGGATCCAATCAAATATGCTCCCAGTAAGATCTGCAGTTTGTCGTAGGGTGCAGAGCAGGTATTACCATCTGTACACCAGTTCCACAGATGACATCAGATGCATGAGAGCCAAAGGTATCAGAGTATCAGAATCGCGGAAGGATTGAAATACAATAGGTAATACGCATTATGCGATAAAGAGGACAAAAGCAAGCATGACTTCCTTAAACAAATAGAATTGCTTAGTCTAAGATAAATTAATTCACAAGAGATGTCCATGAAGAATAGCAATGGCATTTGGTTCCACATAATTAACTACGCTACTAATCTACACTGGAGCAGACAGGACGAGAAACACGAGTTACATATCATCTAAGCTTGAATCACCGAACTCCAAAGCCCAGACACATTCCATTTTACACATAAAACCTCATCGGCAATCAATGGCACAGATTATGAAAGAAATATGAAGCGCACGCCAACAACCATAGGTGGATAACTCCATGAAATGATTTAATTTTTAATTAAGAGCTCTAGAAAATGGCTGCAGTGTGATGAAACCGAGAAAAGGAAGTATATAGATCATTTTGAACCAACACACCTAAACGTACAAT
The DNA here is from genome assembly GCA_001925005.1 of Drosera capensis. Taxonomy (NCBI): domain Eukaryota; kingdom Viridiplantae; phylum Streptophyta; class Magnoliopsida; order Caryophyllales; family Droseraceae; genus Drosera; species Drosera capensis. Next base: position 45,681 of record LIEC01011557.1, on the reverse strand, counting down.
TATACAAGTATGACAATTGTAATGTGTGGGTGGCAGGGCGCTGGGATGATTAAATGAAAAAGACAAAATCAGTTACCTAACTCTATTAGCGTTATGTGCATGAAGTCTATTGCCTATTATCAATCGATCTTAGTACATCAAAAATAACAACATTAGTAATCTAAACTGAAAACGATGGGACAAGAGTCATGAATTCAATGCTCTAAGTTACTCTACAAAACTCAAATCATTGACCTCTAAATACTAGCTCATCCCTGATCGTGTCTGCTTCGAATCGCATCAAGGATCTAATCAATGGAAGATATGAGCTCCTCCTTCATGCTTTGTTTCACACTTCATACCAGCAAAAATGAAAGATTTGTTTCGATTTCAAAGCAAATAAGTCACTGTTTAACCATATAACACTTGAAATAAAAATATATAGTAACTTTGGTGCTTTTGGGCAATAGCTTCACATCAAACAATAAGCACCGATAACAGTGCAACATCAGGAGTGAAACTTCGAGAGGAAATGTAATTTAGAAACTGACCACAACATAAACGCATATCAATCTCATGAGTTGTAATCAGCGGACACTACAGAGTCTCGTGACCAGCGACAACGCGACACATAAGTGTTAAGGTGTTAATATCACCAAATGACAGAAAGACAGATACAGATATCTTCAAGCGCGCTTAAAAAAAAACAATGATCAAGGAACTTACACTATGATCTCTCCAAAAAAGGACACAAGCCGCTTCGAACAAGAACACCGAGAACTGAGCCTGCAGATCACTCTTCTCTATCATCACACAAACAAACAAACAAACATCGATTCAGTAACAACACATCGTGGCAAAACAAATGATATCAACATTTTAGAACACATATCAATTTCCCTAACCTAATGAGAAGAAGCGGCTGCGGAGAGATTAGAGTGACTTATACATAGACAAATGCAGCCTGTCGCCGCTGAATCGACGATTCGACACCGATACTCCGATACGTCGCCGATTCTCGACGAAACTCGACTGCGATTTCGAGACCTCGGAGCCAGAGATGGCGATCGATAGAAGCTGTTTGGTGATTAGAATCCATGAGGTTTGTCGCGCCTAGGGTTTGGATTGAAGAGGATGTGCGCTGATTTCTAGAAAGGAATTTTGTTGGAGTGATGATGGCGTTGATGCCGTTGGAGTCGTATGCCCAACAAGCGAAGGGCACGAGTTTTTAATTTGTTCTTTTTTCTTTGGCTTTGGCTTATTTGTAAATTCTACCATTTTTTAAAAGGTCTAATTAAACCATTTTCATGTAAGTAAAAACATCAACGACAAATCTATAAGTGATAATCTGACATATAAAAACATAATTATACTAAATAATAATTCTTTTCATCTCATAATACATATAATATTTTTTCATTTAAATTGTGTTTTTCTTATTTGATAAAATTTTCACACTTTGTTACATTGTGTTCCACTAGTTCTTCTCTCAACTCTTATATGAAACCGTAATAACCACACTAAAATCTTACGGAAAAAAACCCAATAAAAATAAAACAAAAATTTACGATTTGGACCAAATGATTACATCTAATATGAACCAAAGTGAGTAAAAACTCTAATTCTTTTAGTTCGTCCGACGCATATGCTACATATTACCGGAAAACCATAAATTAATTATGTAGGAAATGATAGCCTCCAAGTATTCTTATAGATTAGGGGTTGGGGGGGGGGGGGGGGGGGGGGG
>LIEC01011557.1:0-43935 GCA_001925005.1 Drosera capensis | reverse complement strand
GATGGAACCCTAACCGTCGGGGAGATTTTCCAACATCACTTCTACCGATGATGAGTGGGAGAGGTCGTCCTAAGAAGGTGAAAGCAAAGAAGAGTTCAAATCAAGAATTTGAAATTTGAAAAATAGCACTTTCACTCCTTAAACAAGGCGTGAAGGTGATTAGTCTGAAACATGTTTCTGTTGCGATTTTGTGGGTTCAAAACACATGTATTTTGTTATGTATATTCTATGTATTCCATCATTTCCAAAGAGCTTTTAAGGTTAGTTGTAGGTAGAAAACTTCATTTTTCATTGTTTTTCACTTTTCGATCATTAGATCTAGATTAGATTAACTAGTTTCAAGATCATTATTCGTTGTTTGTTGTCTGTATTTTCATTTTTAGAGACGTATTTGTTCTGACAGAACCGTCATCGACATTTGTTATAATTCTTTTGTTTAATTCAAGTTTATTTCATCATAATTTATTGTATTCATTTTTTCTCTATGTTATTTATGTCTTTAGCCATGATTAGTGAGTAAATTCCTGGTTAGGGCGTATAAATGTACACATGAATGTTGGATGAGATATGATATAAGCTTAATGCTTGATTTAGATAATGACGAATGTGATATTTGATGAATTATTGAAGTTCTTAATTGTGTAGATTGATCATTTATTTTTGTTCATGATTTCAATTGAGTACTTAATCATACCTCTTTATGGGTGATATGAAGCAAAATTTGATTTAGATTTAACGTATTGAACTCTTTTGATTCCTAACCTAAATTGATATGTCACATTGTTATTATGATGAACTCTTTCATATATCTAAGGTATGACTAGATATATGTTCCATGTGAATGAAATAGGTTGCTTACCTTAGTTTCCTATTTGTTTATGTGAGTGTCACAATACTCTTATTAGATCAATTCAGGTCATGCGTGTGTTATTATGTCATAATAATCACAACCTCAAACTATACATTAAATCATGATTAAGTTAATGATTGCTCTAAAATCATGATGATATTTATATGTTCCTACATGTTTTATCATATATTGTTTACAACCTTAATTTTTCATCCTTTTGTAGTTTATAATCATCTCATTCATCTCCATAACTTGAAACAATACTTGGATTATGAATTATTCACGAGGCTTTTGTAATTGAGTTTAACTTCACATTAATTGTACCTTCTCTCCTTGGGATCCATCTCTTACTTGTCCTATCTACTATTATCTAGTATAAGTAGGGGATATCAGTTTTGATATGTTAGCGATGAGTCACGTACATTTATGGTTGAAGAATACCACAGCCATCCACCTAGTGGCAAAAAATAAAAACCCCACAAAGGTGAGTGACTAGAGGCCCATAACTTGCTGCTCCGTACTATACAAACTCATAACCAAGATGATTTGCCATACAATGGAACAAATAATGTGTGATCTTGTTCATCAGTCCCAGAGTGTGTTTGTGAAGGGGAGAAGCATAATAGATAATGTGATGCTATGTCAAGACTTGATTCATTGGTATGGACGGAATCGGATCTCCCATAAATATATGATAAAAATTGACAATAGGAAGGGCTATGATACTGTTGATTGGAATTTCTTACAGAGGTTGTCGTTATGTCTTCATTTTCCTCCTAAGTTTGTTAACTGGATTAAACACTGTTAGATGACTATTGGTTATTCAGTAAGCATTAATGGTGTTTTTTCTGAAGTATACTATGGAGGAAGGGGCCTTCAATAGTGGGATCCTTTTTCTCCCTATCTTTTTGTGTAATACCCCAAGGAAATGTTTAAATGGTTTGATAGTACTACCTATATCAACAAGGTGCACCTTTCTTTTCGGTAGCCCATCACATTAAAACTCCACAGTTAAGCGTGTTTGACATGGAGTAAATGTTGGGATGGGTGTATGTAATACCCCAAGGAAATGTTTAAATGGTTTGATAGTACTACCTATACCAACAAGATGCGGTAGCCCATCACATTAAAACTCCACAGTTAAGCGTGCTTGACGTGGAGTAATGTTGGGATGGGTTTGTCCTCAGGGTATGTGCAAGTGAGGACAAAGCATGCTGAAAGGACTAGTGTTGGTCTGTGGGGGCAGTCTTTGACGACCCGCGTGCTAGATCCGAATACCCGGTCAGCCAGGGGCGTTACATTTTGTGTTGGTAATGGACTTATTTTCAAGGAGTTTATAGCAGACGACAAAAGAAAAAGTCTTCAACTTTCATCCAACATGTAGAAGGTTGAAATTGTAAAATTGATAAGGAACACGTTTTAAAGCATATAGAAGAGGCGTGGAAGATGTAGGGAGTGGCTCAATTCTTTCACTTAGGGAGACATATGAAATAATGAAAAAAACTGTTCCAAATGCTCTATCGTGCAAACTAATATGGGCCAAGAATATGAAGCCACGATACTCCTTTATCCGTTGGCTCATTTAGAAGAAGACGTTAAGGACCAAGAGACAGGTTTTTTTTTTTTTTTTTTTTTTACAGAGATTTGATACACAATGATCTTTGTGAGCTGTGTGGGATGAATCGTGAAATGTGTGAGAATATTTTCTATATGTGTCCTTATATACACAAGTTAGTTAGTTCAAAGTGTGCTTTAATATTGGAAATTGAACCAGAAGCCCCTTGCCTAGGATGCGTGGATGATGTGGTTAAGCAATGTTGCAAAAAGGGAAGTCGAGGAAAGATGGAGAGGTTTGAAGGTTGCATCCTGCCATGGCTTATGAGCTCTAGGGTGAACGCAACAGGAGGATTTTTGAGAAAGCAACGAGAAAAGATCTGGGGAGTTGCTTCAAGTAATATTGAGATCGAATGTTTAATTTCTTTTTATATGTACACGTGAGGATGATAGGGACTTTGTTTCTAGTTTTCAAGTAACAGCTCTATTTTCGACTATGAATAAAATGAAATGAACACTTACTAAAAAATAAATTGATAGCTTACATAGTTTATCGGTCAAAGGTTGAATCGATCAAAACTGATCAAACACAGACGAAGTATAAAATATAATTGTTTGAAAAAAGTTGAGAAAATATACATGGATCTTATATAAATAACTTTTTTTTGTTTATCTAATATTTATAAATATATATTTTGTTAAAATATAATACATTGATATTAATATAAATAAAATAATATCAAAATAATCGAATTGATGATTAAATCAACTGAATCAATAACTCATTGACTCTTAATTGGATTGATGTCCGATTCAAAATTAAAGAATACAACCCTTCAAAAAAAAAAAAAAATCCATATCTTAATCAAAGTCCATCTTCTTACAACTTCTGGGCCCTGCGAGGCCGGCCCATTCCTTTCGGCCCCATCCCATGTCGGGCCCATACCCAAGCTGCTCTCACTCTCATCAGGTGAAGGCCCTTTATAAAAAAACAAACCCCACATAGTCGTGTCAAGTCCCCCGAAATATTGAAGCAGAACACAGCCACGTGTCCCCCACGTGTCGACACCCACCACCCCCCCCGGGCCCCACCACTCCACCCTGCCTTCACAGTCTCAGTTTTCGCAAAACATCGCCGGCGGCTACTTTTGGGCCCACCACTCGCCAACAAAGCAAAGCAAACCCACGCTCGAGTTTAAAATTTGTCGAGTGTGATTTAAAATTGGCCCATAACAATATTCACTCGCAGCTCTCTCATAGTCGGTTTCTTCAGTCTACTGCTTTCACTCCGTCGCCGGCGAACGAGCTCTGAGTTATCAGGTCTGTTGTTCTCCTGACTTCTAGTTCGATGTCTTTTCGCTCAGTTTCTCGCCCTTTCCACAGAAAGTAATTGACGACGGGATTACGTGGATATGTGTTATTTTTTTGTTTATATTTATTTAGTTATTTTCGCATAGAATCAGAAAACCGCGGTTTTATTATTTATTCTTTCTCTTATCTACAACAGGAATACGTCAACCCAATGAACGGGAATATCTGAGTCTGTATTGTGGCCGTGTTTTAGCTGGGAGAGAAATGATGCTAGATATACTGCTCTTTTTTTGTTCTAATCTATCATTACAGCTTGAATTGTGGATGAAGATAACCGCCTATTATTTAACCGACAGAGAAATGCTAAGTAAAGTTGTTTGTGTACTCAACCACTCTTGTTTATATCGGTTGATTCGAGGTAGTACCATAAGTTTATATATGGATCGGTAAAAAAATGAACGGTTAAGATAAAAGATCGTAACATTTCTCCCATTGATAAGATAGGAAGTTTCTAGTAGATTGCATCAGAGAATCATTTGGACTCTTTAGTTTGGATTCCGATGCAAATTTGATTAAGATGTTTTTGCCTCCCCCTTGTTGAGTAAAACTGGTTGTAGTGTTGTACTCTAGTGTGTCATTGAGGATTTTGGTAATTTGATAGTGACTATGGTTTGATCCTAATTGCCCTTTATGGTGACAATGACACAGTCAAAGTTATCTTATTTTAATGGATAATATTATTTAAAATTAGGACGGATAAAATCAGGTCAAAAAATGAAAAAGTAGCGTGTATAGAGGGAACATATGATTATGGATAAGAATATTTAAGCCTCAATCCAAACTTCGATTTTATGATGACCGTCAGTGATCTAACGGATTAGAAAAAAAATGTACAAAAATGATTTTACAAATAACTGTTCGTAGTACTCCTTTAAAAATTTTGTTTCGGAATTTTAGTTCGAGAAATGACTACTTGATGAATGGCCATATTTCTCATGGGCTTTGATTCCATGACGCACTTAGTTTGACTTGGTAGATGATGGAGTTGAGATCATAACTAGTATAATTGATACTATCATTGTTTAAGTGTATGACAGTGGAAAATATGCTTGTAAAACAAAAGTTTGTTGAATTTCTTTTGTGTAATTTTTTGATCTATTCCTTTTGTATCAAGTCGGTTACACATAGTAACAAATATGTGGTCACATCCTTTGCTAGCAATTTTTTGTGGGACAAAGAGAGCACCAAGCATTCAGTATCTTACTTATGTAGTCCTTTGGAAACTTACTCACTAAACCGTCTAAAAAAGAAGCTTATTGGATAAAATCAGGGAGTATTACTGTGTTACGTTATATAGTAGACTGCACGAGAAGCGATTTCAGTAGTATTTTTTTTTAATCCTAATACTAAAAAGAGAAAAATGTATTCCTCAATCGTTCAATCTATATCTGTATATCACCTGTGATGTCGTCAGCTAGCGCTGACGCATGAAATTAAGATCAGATCATCTAAAGTGTTTTTCGTCGGTCAATATCTGTAATCCAATAATGGGTTGCATGTGCTGTTTGATACTCATCTACAGCTTGCATTTGCTCAGGGTTGCACTATAGTCTGTAATCTATAAGGAATCATGATCTCCATATAAATATGGTGGGATTTCATGTCTTGCATCCATATCTACACTATACTATATGCACTTTACATTTCTCGTCGCTCTCTTTTGGGATAAGAATCCAGCAAGCGATTGGCGAGACACTTCTTTTATATGGTTTTGGAAAGGTGAAAACGTAACGGCGTCCTTATATCGTGTTTCCAGTGTGTCATGCCGTTTGCTGGTGTCGTTTCTTCGCTGTTTGTCGCGTTCCAAAACCGCCTGGCGTTACTCGTGCCTAAAAGTCTTTGCTCTATGAAGCTTTTTTTTTTTTTTTTTTGCAGGCGTATCTCTGTTAGATTGAGCTTCATCGCTCAACAGCGGGAAGAAATCTCGACTATAAAATATAGTTATGGGCGACGAAACTGAAGGTCATCCTCGCAAAATAGAGGTGAATACATCACCTTTGATATCAGATCAGAATCCGGAGGCTAGCAGCATCGTCGAGGACGCTGCAAACAACCACGCTTTGCGAAACTTGGGGAGGCAGCCGTCGATCTACTCCCTCACTCTAGATGAGTTCCAACATACCCTTTTTGAGAGCGGCAAGAATTTCAAGTCTATGAACATGGACGAGTTTCTCAACAGCATTTGGACTGCCGAGGAAAGCCAAGCACACAACCCTGGGCAAAATGGTGTCACGAACAACAACAACTCCTCCAACGCAGGAGGTGACAACGTCAGGTTAATCACAAGTGGTGCTTCATCAGGACAGACCGTCGCGAAGCACCACCCAAGTCTGTCTAGGCAGGGCTCTCTCAGTCTACCGCCACCTCTTTGTAGGAAAACGGTGGACGAGGTCTGGTCCGAGATTCAGAAGAGTCAGCAGCAGCAGCAGCAACAGCAGCCGCCTCGGCAACCGCCTAGCAAACCTGCTGCTGGAGCAAGTTCTGCTCAGGAGCGGGAGGCCACGTTTGGAGAAATGACTCTGGAAGACTTTCTCGTGAAGGCCGGGGTAGTCCGTGAACACTGTCCGACTCCCAATATACCTGCTCAGCAACCGCCGCCACCTCAACAGCAGCAGCATCAGTACGGGTTGTACCAAAACGCTAATAATAACCAAGCAGGGCTCGCTGACAACAGGACTTTCATGGGGATTGGCGCAGGCACGATGCCAGCTTATCCAGGTATGCCACCGAATAGTGGAATCATCGGTGAGCCATCCGGAAAGGGGAACAACGGGTATCCTGCAATGCCGCTAACAAACATACCCTACGGCGGTAGGGTTGTGAATGGTTCTACAGCCACTGCCGGCGGGTATGGGCCAGGCTTGGCTTTGGGATCTCCCGTGAGTCCACTTTCATCGGACGGGGTATGTGGACCGAGCCAGGTTGACAATTGTGTGAATCCGTATGGGTTTGACATGTGTGCTATGCGAGGAAGGAAGCGACCGATGGATGGGCCAGTGGAGAAGGTGATGGAGAGGAGACAGAGGAGGATGATCAAGAACCGAGAGTCAGCTGCCCGGTCTCGAGCAAGAAAACAGGTAATTTCACTCTCCATCGATACAAGGCGAGGGTACAAGAACTGGTCAATTAATCCAACTAACTAGCTGATATTTTCCTCTAATGTAATGTGATGCATCGCTTGAATTTATGCAGGCTTATACTGTTGAGCTGGAAGCTGAATTGAATCAGCTAAGAGAAGAGAATGCGCAGCTGAAACAGGCCGGGGTAATTAATCTCCAACTTCTGCCAAGTGATTTTGATACCGGCTTATGTTCAATCCAGTGTCTCGTCGTCATTCTGATTCCTTGCGTTTCCTATGCAGGCGGAGCTTGAAATGCAAAGGAAGCAACAACAGGTAGTCATCTGTCTACAGAACTTCATTCCTCTTCTGGTATCCAGTATTATCTATTTTCGACCTTCATCCTACTTGCAAGTGTCGAATGCTACCATCTCTACCATGCATCACGCCCGCCATTTTTCTTCTTCCTATATGAATTTTAAGCAGATTGTCATCAATATGAGTAACATCCAAGGAATGTGCATGAGTAAATTCAAGGATAGACACTTACTTTGTACATTCCTTTGTGCATTCCTTTGTTTCTTGAGCCGTCCTGGGTCAAGGAATCATGAATTCATCTCGGAGAAATGATGTCCAAGATGGATTCTAGTTAGTTGTCCAAGATGAATCAATGACAGAAAACGTCATAACCTGATGACGATGTCGGTGGGCGAGGTTTCCTTCCGTTAGTTGTGCATAGGCGAGTTCCTGCACAGCTGATCATGTGTCTTCCTTCCTCTTTGCAGTATCTAGAGGAGCAACAGAAGATGGCACGAACGAGAGCGCAGAAGGCGTTGGACGAACTGAGCATGATGAGAAGGGCAAGGAGCTGTCCCTTGTGAGATGGCACGCTCGTGTGCCGTCCCCGATGCAGAATTCATCGTAGGAGCTTTGTGAAAAGCTATGGAAGCAAATCATTTCCGGGACTTTCAGTTTTCGTTCTTTGTTAATCATCTAGTCTTATTAGATAATAGGATCAGAAGTGCTGTAGGATGTATATCAGGTTCAGTGGTCGAAGTTGATACATGCCAGTGTTTGCATTGTGCATCATAGGTTTCTCGGTTCTCATGTATTGATGAGACGCCGAGAAGAACAGGTTAGTACTCTTTTTTCATTCTCGACATGCCATATGTCATCACATCGAAGTTCATGGAGATGGAAGGAGGAGCCAAATACTCCGGTTGCTGATAACCTATGATACTCCTCGCAAAACAGAACAGCTCAAGATTTCAATTAAATGGAAACTAACCCGATTTTATTGTCGAAAGAAGATTATATTTAGGGCTTCAACATGAAACTTTTGGATTATGTTGTGAATCCAATGTTCTTGTTAGACTATTGATGAGTCTGTTGTAGTGTTTGTTAGACTTCATGTTCCCGAATCCCATCATATATAGTACTCTCTGATCATCTTGGGGTAGTTTAGGTAATTGGTAAAGTTGTATCAGTTATATGGTTGGGATATGTCCCAAATTCCTTGGAGTGCAAAGGAACCTGGGTAGTGGGTGACATATGAACAACAACAGAACAAAACAGATACAGCAGATCGTGTGATGAGATTTTTTTTTTTTCTCCATCATCGAATCTGTAACTTGTCTTCTTTGATATAGTGCAAGATCACAGTGACGTTGTACGGGGACGTGACCCAAGTTGAGTGAACCTCGATAACAAATATTCGTGTCCGTGTTTGTCTACTCTTGTTTTGATTTATTGCTTTGTGTCTTCTTTGTTGTTCAGGTTTACAGAATCTAAGAATTGGTATCAGAGCGGCGGAATGTCGGATGAAAAAATACAGATAGAGAAGTTTGATGGTGAGGATTTCGGATGGTGGAAGCTACAAATAGAGGATTACCTTTACCAGAAGGATCTCCATAGACCTCTGCTTGGCAAGAAACCCGATATCACTGAATTGGGTGCAATATCTGATGATGCATAGGCCATCCTTGATAGAAAGGCTCTTGGTGCTATTTGCTTAGGACTGACGAAGAAAACTGGATACCATATAACGAAGGTCAAGACTGCAAAAGAAGCAATGGACATACTCACCAACATGTACAGGAAATCCTTGACGACAAATAAGATTTATTTATTGAAAAAGTTGGTAAATATGAAGCTCTTAGATAAAGGTTGTGTGGCAGAACATATGAACGCCTTTACTCAGGTAACAAATCAACTCGACTCTGAGGGAACTAAGCTTGAGGATAAGTTACAAGCACTTTTGTTTCAATGCTCTCTTCCGGATAGTTATAATATTGTTGTACAAGGGATCTTTAGTACAATGAAGGATGAGCTGACCCTAAATAATGCTGTGAGCAGCATCATGAGCGAAGAAATGCGAAGAAAGGCTACAGGCAAAACAATATTTCAGCATCTTCTTCTGCACTTGCAGTAGAAAAACGTGGAATGAGTAAAAGGAGAGGAAAGTTCAGAGGATGATTTGGAAGATCAAGTCAAAGGGAAAAAGTCACGCAGCAGACAAGGATGAGGTTTGGTTCTGTCACAAGGCAGGATACAGAAGGTTTCAGTGTGAAGCTTATGAGAAGAAATAAGAAGAGACTCAAGGCGCTAATGTAGTTAGCATTGATGATGACGCTTACTATGACAACTTGTGTTTGTCAGCAGACGTTAACATGAGATTGTTGGACTAGGTGTAAGATAGGTCCAAGTTAGATGCCAAGACTCGTGAATGCATCTTTCTTTGATATGGTTCTAATGAGTTCGGCTATAGGCTTTATGATCCAGTTGAAAAGAAGTTCGTCAGAAGTAGAGATGTGGTGCTCATGAAAAGTCAGACGATAACAGATATTTAGATGATAGAGAAGACAATATCCCGAGATTCTGATAACAGTATTGAAATTGAAGTGATCCTGACTATCGATTTGCAGAGATAGATTCAGGATGAGGTTTTTGATGAGGTTGCATATCAGTTTTGGAGTGAAGCTCAACTTGAGTTTGAGGAATCAGAGGAGGATCAGGCACAGTACGACCAGCAAGGTGCAGATGGGCTTGATGTTCAGCCAGAGGATGTTACTAATGTTCAACAACAAACATCGATAGTTCCACCAACTATTGATACGAGACAGTCTATCAAAGTTCGTACATCATCCACTAGATACTCGTCTAACGAGTATGTATTGCTAACAGATTCAAGTGAGCCCGAATGTTTTTAAGAAGCCGTTGGTGATGAAAACAGAACTAAGTGGATGGATGCAATGCAAGATGAGATGAATTGCTTGCATGCAAAGCATATTTATGAGTTGATGGTTTTATCGAGGATCTTAAAACCAAACGTCGTTATGCATATTGTATACTTTCATGTTATGAAGATTATGGAACGATAATATATTGTTTGATATTAGAGTGAAACAAAAAAATATGTGTTGGATAGATTTTTTTAAAAAAATTGAATAATATCATTGTATTACAATAACATAACAAAAAGTTGATTGTATTACAATTAAAAAAATTTAGTTATTTTATAAATTATATTTTAAAAAGGTCGATAATAGTTAGTCCTTTTTTTTAGATGAACGGTATTGTTGACCAAGTGTTGCCATCATGAATCACTTGAAGACACCAATAGTGTTTTTATGGGCGACCTCACCATAAACCATAGACAATAAACCATAAACCTTGATATGGACCCATGAACAATTATTCGATAATAACGCTTGTGGGTAGGGAATGTATGGCAATGTTAAAGGATGTCTTCATCAAAGACCATGGAAATATTTGTTTCCCTGAATCAGACATATCATAACTCGACGACAACCATATTCGATGATAATCCTTTCCGTGCTCAAGGGTTTAGTCACCTTCACAAACATCTACCAACAACCGCTGTCTCAATCGTCTAGGGATTGGTACTTAAAGCAAAAATAAATAAGATGCTTCATATAAACAATTTCTCAATTTCTCGGACTTATTTTGTCACGTAAAAATTATAACTATTTAATTTAGATCGAGAATATATATATATATATATATTGAATTTATATTAATAAATATTAAAAAAATATATATTATAATAATTATGAAAGTATTTAATAAATAATCGTACTTGATTTGATGTTATTTCTAATCAAATTAAAAAACGTAATTTTTTGTGATATAAGATAAGTGTTATAATTTTATGGGACGAAGAGAATATTACATTATTATAATACGCAATTTATTTCTTGTCTTCTTTTAATTTATAAACTGATATGTACATTACAGTATGTACAGTGCAAAACCTAAGTGAAACTGTGGATAACAATTTACTTGATTGGTGGTAGAAAAGTTCCAAGGTGACCTAAACTGAACACAAGAAATGTGCATAACCCAGAAGCCCTAAACCCTAAACCCAAAAAAATTCACAAAACCCCACCCACCACTCCACCATTTTACCTTTTCAACCTCTTCTCAAATCCTTCTCATTTTGCTTCAGGTACCCATTTCCCCCTCCTCAAATGCCCATTTCTTCTCCATTCATATTTTTTGAGTTTGTTTTGAGGGTTTTTAGATGGGTACTTTTTCAAATGAGAGATTATTGATTCTTGAATCGATGAAATGGGATTTGGGTAGCTCGAATTTGACATTGCATTGCCCACATTTTGTTTCTTTTGATTTTGAAAATGTTTTCCTGTTCTGAGTATTCGTGTTTGTGCTTGGGTTTTGATGGAACTGTAATTCAACGCATTGTACGATTAATTAATTTGGTGTAAAGATTGATGGAACTGTAATTCAACTGCCCTGATTTGTTGCTTTGTTGAGTAATTTTGGTGGGTTTTGTTTGAGATTTTGCAAGTCGGTTACATTCTTTGATATGGGGTTTATATATTGTCTGTGATGCAAGTGTGCTATCAATTGTCAAGTTTGCGCTTGAAATGATGTTTAGGTCTTGCTATGTTATATTGTGTCTAATGGGTAACTTTCAGATTGGAGAATAATCGTGAAACGGTGATGTTTGGTTGACTATTCATTATTGTTTTGCGATCGATTTCCAATGTTTAGTCATTCGTGTTTCACTTTGATAGGCTTTTGATTGCGATTGCTGATTTGTTTGTGAGACTTCTTGCTCTGATGGTCTTGTTAAATTGTCTATCTGCAGGTATAGGAAAGTGCAGGATTGAAGTGTGATGCGCCAAGATTGACCTCATATTGAACGGAGCTTGAGTAGTAGCCGGTAGTTTAGGTTTTGGATTTTGGTTCTTGCACGGTATAAAATGGAAGTCGGTGGGTTGGTGTGTCTCGCTAGGCCTGATTCAGTGAGTCTAGTGAGTGTTCTTGGTGGAAGGGTTTCGAGGGAATGTCGTTTCAGTAGTGTTACTTCATTGAAGATGCTCGATGGAAGAAATGGTTCTTCTGTGAATTCACATAGGTCTGCATCATTGGCATCAAGGATCAAGTGCTTGATAAATTCTCGCAATGCGATCCCAAATAATAGTAAAGATCCCTTTCTCAGTTTGCATCCTGAAATTTCATTCCTCCGAGGGAGTGATGGGAATTCCACTTTGACTAGCCTGAGTCACGATGTTTCAAGTAGACACATCTCTGAGAGCCTCTTGGATTCAGCAAATGATAGCAATTACAATGAAGCGAAGATCAAAGTCATTGGGGTTGGTGGTGGCGGATCAAATGCAGTTAATAGGATGATTGAGAGTGCCATGAAGGGAGTCGAATTTTGGATAGTCAATACTGATGTTCAAGCCATGAGAATGTCTCCTGTGTTTCCTGAGAACCGGTTGCAGATCGGCCTGGAGGTGACGCGAGGTCTTGGAGCTGGTGGAAATCCAGAAATAGGGATGAATGCAGCCAAAGAAAGCAAGGTAGCCATAGAAGAAGCTCTACATGGGGCTGACATGGTCTTTGTCACGGTATGTCTTAAGATATATTTAATACTTATGAAATTCATAATTCGTGGAAACATATACATATATGCTATAATGTCCCAAACAGGAGCTCTTCTGATTGCCATATGTTGTTTCTATTATGCCTGATATGTGCTTGTTTCTCCTCTCTCGGGTGATTATGACTGTTTGGAATTACCATTTAGATTCTACCTTGTTTTTTTTTCCCCCTTCAGGCTGGAATGGGAGGAGGAACAGGTACTGGTGGTGCTCCTGTAATAGCTGGTGTCGCAAAAGCAATGGGAATTTTGACAGTCGGCATTGTGACAACACCTTTTTCATTCGAGGGGAGGCGTAGAGCTGTTCAAGCCCATGAAGGAATTGCAGCTCTGAGAGAAAACGTTGACACACTGATTGTGATTCCAAATGACAAGTTACTCACAGCTGTTGCTCAGTCTACGCCTGTTACTGAGGCATTCAACCTGGCTGATGATATTCTTCGTCAGGGTGTCCGTGGAATATCTGATATAATCACAGTACGTCAAGCTAATTAGCTAAAGAATTTTTATAACATCATCTGTTATGATTATCAAAAGGAAACAACTCGACTCTGAGGTTGCCACTGCAATTTTCCTCCAATATAAGATTCCCTTTCCGGCTCATGGCCTTCGAATCTCACACATTAACTACTATAGTTGTTTCTAGTGAAGGAGTCATTGATTGGATAGACAAATTCAGCATATAGCATGCTATTTTGACAGTTCTTTGGGCCATTCATCTTTGCTTGTTGAGTTTTCATTGCATTTCCAAATTATAAAACATATGGTTTCTGAGATCCGGAGTAATGATTATCGGTGAAGTGCTAAATCTTTAGGCTTTGCCTCCCCTTCTTACATTTCAAGCAATGTTCCTACAACTCGAGGAATGCAATGACCCTGGTAGAATTTCATCTTCCCCCTTACAAAATTGTCAACTTGTCAATAGATTTGTTCATTTTTTTACCCTTGGATTGCGACTGTACTTACTGTTATTAGATTTCAGATACCAGGTCTGGTGAATGTGGACTTTGCTGATGTGAGAGCAATCATGGCAGATGCTGGCTCATCACTGATGGGGATAGGAACTGCTTCTGGTAACTAACACTTATCATGATAATTCGATATCATTCTTTATGTTTTTATCTGGTTTCTGCCTTGTGAATTTGGATGCTTAATTTGAAGCGGATGACATGCCAGGGAAAAGCTCCACTTATACGAATACATTTACATGATGAAAAATTGTTAGCACCATAATTTTCTTAGTCATGAAATGGTTCCTGTTACTGTAAAATGCTGGTTTCCTCTATTATATCGCTTGCTCATAACATAATGACAGTTGATACTGCCGATTTGTGTTTTCTCAGGGAAGACTCGAGCAAGAGATGCTGCTCTGAATGCCATTCAATCCCCTTTGCTAGATATTGGCATAGAAAGGGCCACTGGGATTGTGTGGAGTATAACTGGAGGAAGTGACTTAACGTTGTATGAGGTGCTATACCCTTTTCTTTTTCTCCCTGCACTTATTTTTTGACCTCAAGGCTTGAATTTGATGCTACTGATATGAATGACATGAGTTCAATCCTCTATGCTGACTGATGGATGTATAACAACATGCATTTTTAAGCTATCCTGATTCCAATATTTAGCTTCTGATTAGTGATCGACATCGAGGGAAATAATAGTTAGATTTTCCCCTGAGCAACATGAAGCAACAACCGTCATTTCATGCTTTGGAATCCCACCATGGAGTTGGTCTGATTACAGAACTTGATAAATTCATGCTGTATAACAATTGTTTGATATAGATGCTTTTTTCTGGGATTGATTTCCATGATTCCCACAGGTAAATGCAGCTGCAGAGGTGATATATGATTTAGTCGATCCGAGCGCCAACTTGATATTTGGAGCTGTGATAGACCCGTCACTCACCGGCCAAGTATGGTTTGCTCCTAAAATGTAGTAGTTCATTGTTTTCTTGTTATTCTCTATATGCTTGGCCTTTGAAGCGAATGCGATGTAGTATAACATACAAGTGTGTCGTATGAAAATGTGACATGCTCTAAGAATATGGTCCCTGTGTAGAGCTCTAAGATTCTAGGAAGAATGTTGTGTCGCTTGATGTTGGTCATTTTACAGCGAATGGTGAACATTTTTGTGTCTTCTGGTTTCTGTTTCTGATCTTCAGGTTAGTATAACATTGATCGCCACTGGATTTAAACCCCAAGAAGGTGGTGAAAGCAGGACACTCCAGGTAAAGTTTTGATATTTAATTTCTTGAAGAGCTTATACTCATTGCATGCTAGGGCAATGGACAGTGACGCCCTGCATGGGTGAGTGGTTTTTGGGAAACTTAATACCAGGGAATCTCAATCCCAAGGGGAGATCCATGATAAAGCTTTGTATTAAAAATGCCTCTTCTCGCACAAGTGATAGGCCAGTTTCGTGAAAACTCAAATCTGCTAGTCTCATTTCATGTGCTGGATATATGAGATCGCTTGATCCCCATTCTTAACAATTAGTTATACACTTCATAAGGAAACTGACGCCTTCTTAGCATTTCTCTTCATTTTACGAGCCCATTAGAACTGTTCTGATTCAATGCCTTTTTTCGTGGTGCAGCCGGCTCAGGTCGCTCAAGGAGACTCCAACTATGGATTCAATCGGCGGCAATCATTTAGCGAAGGCAGTACAGTGGAGATCCCGGAGTTCCTGAGGAAGAAAGGCCGGTCACACTATCCCAGGGCTTGATAGTAGTTACTTTGAGCACCCCTCAAAGTTGAATCGTTTCCTGCCATGGATGCGAACTGTGTGCACTTTATGCAGGAGTAGTTTTCTATAGCCAGTTACTTACTATCGTCTATCGTCCAGCATGTTACATATTGATTTGTTTCCAGTTAGCTTGCTTATGAGTCATTGGTAAATAGTATGTTCGATCCTGTTTTGTTCGACATAAAATAGGTCTTGTAAAATAGAGAGTTTAAAGGGCGTCGTCGCCTGGTGACCTGTGAAAACGGTTAAGCGCCATGAAGTCTGTGCATTGCTTTGTTTCTGTGATCGATCATGAATAACATGGTGATTGAGAAGAACATTGTATGAGGAAACGAAGCTGTGTGTATTCCTAGGTGTTTTGCTTTGTTATTTTGGCTTTGTTGTTATGATTGTATCTTCTCGCTCCATGCGGGACTCGCCATTAGATTGAATATTGAAATTTCATCTCATTGGCTCTGGCCTATGTACTCTTAATTATAAAAAAAAAAAAAATGATTAACATGTTGATATTCGAGCTTATACGTGATAACAAATGTCATGGTGGTAGATGGCGACGATGGTCATTAAACGCGTGCCTATTGGTTTCGATATTGTCATGGTCGACTGTTTTGCCAGCTTTCCAGGCTTTGCCGTTCGAGACTTTCTATGATTTGTCATTGATCACCAAGTTAAGTTAGGAGGTGCGATTAAACAAACCTGTGATTATTCATTCGCATGGTCATTGAATCATAGTAGACAATACATATTCATTATATATGTATTGTGTAACTAGGCAAAGATATTGGAATTAGAAACTTCAAACTTGATGGAAAATAGGCGCATCATTCTCGTTGCCAGCACACGTGTAATTCAATCGATAAAACCAGGCTCTAGTGTATGCAATGCATGCTGGATTCATTTGCATCACATATTCATCAAAAGCAACAAGTTTATAGAGGTGATTAATATTTGAGAGTAATCGGATTCACGCTACCACGTTAGAGCGATAATTAAGGCTCGCAAAACTATGATTTCCAGAACTTGTGTTGATAAGCTTAAAATTTAGTGACTAAATCTGGAATTTCGTGGATAAGTTTTATCAATTTTGTTCATTATACTACATCCGTGAAAATTTATTATGTAATTTTAAACCATATAATTAAAGAACGAAAGAAATAAGAGATAATGTATGCGTTTAAAATATAGTCTATAATTTATAACAAACGATGTCTGATATTAAACAACTTATAATATAAACTTTTCAATTTATAATATAAAAATCAAAACTTACAGCATAAAATCCACGGATACGCGGTGACAAAATCAACCCCAACGGACCCAAATGATAAAACTATATATATACTTATATATTCTGTTATCGCGATATAGAGACTTTTATAACGCTCAAAATGTGAATCTAATGGTCGAATCCTCCACAAATGTTACTATCATTTTATAGCCCGAAAACCCATAGAAACTTCTTGGGCCTCTTACCGACATTGTACTCACAAAATCTCTTTGGGCCTCTGAATTAATTATGGGCCCAATAGTAACGCACAAGACAAGCAAACATGATGTCTCATGTCTCTCGTTAAACTTAGGCAACAAAAAGGAGAAAACAAGAAGTGTTTGCTGCCTTCTCGTTACTCACTTATACCCGACTTCCTACGAAAATAATGAAGGATCGATGGAGTAATATAATCATAGCCCACAAATCGAGAATCGAGATATTTCCGAAGGCTTATTGCTATTCGATGTCGTGATTTTATAGAATGAAGTCCAAAATATCGGGTGTGCAGATTGATTGCATCGAGAAATTTAATGTAAAAATAAAATTATAACACTTTTTTTAAATTGTACCTTTCAAATCGCAACACATTTTTTACGTCGTTCCTTTCTAATTGCAGCATTTCTTTATTTATTGACTCTTTTTCATAATAAAATTATCGTGTCGAATCAAAGTGTTACAGTTTGAATGAGATAAAGATAATAAATGCATCATCCTGATCACATGGGAGTTAGCAACACCAACCCAAGCCAAAGATCAAAATATGAGTCCAAATAAATAAACCCAAACTTAAGGTCTTTAACTCTTAAATATTTGATAAGACACACATATTCTTGTCAAATTGGTGTTGATCAGTTGTCCATGTTTAACTCAGAAATCATATTCCATACCTCACCCCGCTATCACCGTATCTAAAATCAAAACATACATCCCTCTTGTTCTGGATATGAGTGACCCCGACTACAATACGTGGCGTGAACTCTTTGAAACGGAAGCAGAAAGTTTTGATATCTCCGGTGATCTTGAGGGCTCCTCGCAGCCATCCGGCACCACTGACGTTCTTTGGAAAGGTTTGGATTCCTTGGTTAAATCCTGCATGTATGGAACGATCGCTCAGTCGTTCCATACATGCAGCATCGCTCACGTTTGGAACGCGGCCCCGGGCCGCTAGCTCCTCTCACTCGGCCCATCCTGCTGCAGCATCCAACCTAGTGTCGTGGCCTTGTGCCTGGGTCTTTCGCTTGACTTCCTACTGGCTCTACTCAACAGCCACTCTTGCAAGCTACTGATCCTGGACAAGCTTTTAGCACAATGTCACTTCAAGAACCAGCTGACCTGTCGTGGTAGATGGACTCCGGCGCCGCCTCTCATCTCGCCACCTCTTCCTCGGTCGCTGTTCTTGCTACCATCAGTCCCACCGTATGGCATCGTCTCCTAGGTCATCCCGGGAATTCTGTTTTTCGTTATTTAGTCAACTTGGTAGTGTTATGTGTAATAACAGGTCCAACTCTTCGCTATGTCAAGCGTGTCAACTTGGGAAGCATGTTCGGCTCCTTTTTTCGCTTTCTACTTCCAGTTGTGCTGAACCATTTGTTACTATTCATACGGATTTATGGAATTCTCCGATCGCTAGTGTAAATCATAGAATTTACAATAAATAACCTTAAGGGAAAATGAATAAATTGGTTATTTAAAAATTTCTTGAAGTTTAGTTCTATAGAATATCTTAATTTATATGTAATTTTATTTCTACATACTGACGGAAAACAGTCTACAGCATATATTATGGCCTGTTATCTCGTTGAGAGTTACCCATATAGACGACGTGTAGAGACACCGTCAAATGAGGTTATAATAATATGTAGAGTCCAGTTGGAGGATTCACTAAAAAGAAAAAAAAGAGAGAGAGAAAAACAAGTGTTTGCTAATTTGTTACCTTCTTATTTCTCGCTTATACTTAGGAAAATAATGAAATATCGATGAAATTATATGATCATAGTCCACAAATCGAGATGATTCAAGGACTAATTGCTATTCCATGTCTCGAATCTACATATATTATAAATTCTGAGAGATATCCCATGGTATGTCATTTCATGATATCCCATGATATGTCATGTTATGTGATATTCTATATCAATAATTCAATTGTGGCTTCAATGATATTTTTATTTTTATTATATTTAATTATCATCAATAATTATGAAATAAAAAAAGGAAAAAAGTTTTCATATTTCCTCTTTGTACTTCATTGAAATGATTAAACCTTCATATATCTCATGACAAAAAAAAATATGTGTTTAGAGGATATGATTGAAAATATTTTACAAAAAAAACCAAATTTTTTGCCAAAAAAAAACCAAAAGTTTTTTAATATCATTCATTGTAATAACTTGAATTGATTCATGGAATAATTAATTTGATAACTCTCATCAATTCTATAGAGAAAAAACAACTGAGTAAAATCAAGATAAAAAAATGATTTCAAGGATCTTAATGGATGCTATTTAAGAATATTATGATAATTTCATATAAATTATATCATAGAAGACATGTGCATTCATATTATTTACCTAAACGAAATTTTATAAAAATATTAGTCAATATTATCTAACATAAATAAAATATATAAATAATTTAAAGTTATTTTAATGACATTTTTTATATTGACGTTGTCACGTGCAAATGATTGACTTTGAATAAAAGAAATGACAACTTTTCACATTATAATATTTAAAACTTTATTAAAAAATCATATAATTTTTTTTTGATATGTTTTATAGTTTGTACGCCAAGAAAAATGATGCGGACTGACAGAAGAGGAGTGTCAAATATACCTCCGAATGTGTATACTCCTACACTTTCCTAAAGCCTGATCTATGAATATTTGAAAAGAAAATAAAGGAAAAAAATTTGATGTTATCATTATATATATAAATTATGCGTTGTTTAGGATTCCTTTAAAATTGATCTAGTTGTTTGAATACAATCACGCAAAATGAACAATTGTGATTACTCCGAAGAAATTGAAAAGAAAATTAAAATTAATGGTTTGGAACTCTCACCCCCGCTGCAAAGATCTCGGAAATCCACCACTCAAACTGCCTGTTGACTCCGACCGAAAAATCTAAGCGAACGACCAAGAGAAACAGAGCCAAATTTGAAACTCTCACCTCATTGAGGGATTCAGCTCTTTTTTTTTTTTTTTTTTTTTTTTTTTTTTTTTTTTTGTTCTTTCAGATTTGGGAATTAACTTCCTGTGCAATTGTGTTGATTTCTCTTCTTTTCAGTTCCAATTCTTCCATGGGAATTGGCAAGCAGTTGAACTTGAGCAGTTATGATTTTTTTTTTTTTCACCTTTTGATTTCAATGCAATTTAATCAAATCATGACCGTCTATTTCTCATGATCAGATCTGGACTGTTAGATCAATTTTAAAGGGATCCTAGCATCATACCAGATTATATGATACTAACGACAAATCCCTTTTTATCAAAAAAAATAATTATATTTAATGAAAATAAAATCAATTTTGACCATCGATTAGAAGTCATGAGTGTGAGAGGGTGTAACATGCCGAAAGTGTACTACGAATGACATTGATGCATCGAGAAATTTAAAGTGTTTGATTTTCACTTATCAAGAAAAAATACTAATTTCATTTCATAACACATATAATCCTTTTTTTTAGGAATATCTTAATATATTTATAATATTTTCTTTTTTAAAAAACTTTTAATATAAAAAAAATCAAATCAATAATATTTTGTTACAAATATGCTTACTATCTTTTTTCTCAAAATGTTATTTTAAATCCTATTATCTCTATAAAAAAATTCATCAAATTTCATAAAAAAATTTAACATGCATATATAACATTTCATATCGAATTAAATGATTATAAGTTAATTGAGATTGAGGGAATAATCTAAGGAAAAACAAAGCAAATTTGACTAGAAATGAATGGTGTTAGTTGTACACAGCTGTGAGTAGAGGGGAAAAATTCACTTTCAAGTCAGTGTCTCTTAATTTAATTAATGAAATTTTGGGTAATCTCAAAGATAGTACACATCAAAATCTTCAATGCTATTGATCAACTCATGCAACAGCATATCCACTTAAAGCAAAATCAACCTCACAAATATATTTCATTTTCCTACTTTGAAATTGAGTGTATTTTTAGGCAATCTTGTAAAATAGGCTAGCACAAACTTATACTACTAAGTAATAAATCATAGCCAGCTATCTATAAGTTACCATGTTAATTAGCTCTTGCCCCACCTATTTGTAGTTGACCTAAAGAAAAGGGGCACTTGAACTTTTGAAAAATTTATAAATCCAAAACTGGTTAAATCTTAGCTTATGATCACATGGTTATCAATCTCGTTGAAGGACTTTATTCACAAAATTAGTAAGTTATCGATTCGAATAAGACATAACCTATTAATTTCGTGACACATCATGATTCGTGAACTACTTTTATTTAAAGATATTATCCTATAGTTCATACATCTAATGAAGTATACTGTAATAGTATCTAATGATCAGAAAACTAGTATCCAAAACAAAATACACCACATTAAATTAAAAGATTATTAGAAAAAGGGGTCTAAGACATTCTATCCAAAGAAATCAAGAAACATAAATCGAATTCCATTTTTTTCTAGATTCTAGTTTTTTTCTTTTGTTTTTTCATTTAATAAAACAAAAATTCATTCAGGCAATTTAGAATCATTAGCAAGAGAAATAGAAAACGTAAATCGAAAATCAAAAAGCATACCAATCATGGCCTAATTTGTGTAGCTCATTCATCATGTTAAGGTATAATCCATCTTGAACTCATCATTATTGGTTCGTATGTTTTTTAACACATGATTGTTTCTCAATTTTTTTTGAAAATATTAGATCATTGATTATATTATTTTAAAAAATAATTATTTATCATCAAATAATTGTTGGTGATTTATGTAATCCACAGTGACAAGCATGCACATAGGAAAAATCTTCATTATGAAGGGGATACTTACAAAACCACCTCTCTTTTTCCCTCACTTTATGTCTGAGAAGCAAACCACACAAAAAAGGAATATCCCGATATTAAAACAAAGACACGTAATCTTGTCACTTGCCATACAAAAAGAGGCCCAAAGAAACCATTTATTGTGACGTGTAAGCCAAACACCCCATTCATTGTCTCTCATTTTTCCCCACACAAAACCATCAAAGTTCCTCCCAAATCTCCCACATTATGTCCTCTTAGAAACATATGAAGACAATACAACAACAACAAGAAGCTTCACCAGATCAAAAAATGGAGCAAAACCCAGTTGACAAAACTCGTCAAATATCAAAACCCACGATGCAAAATCAAAACTTGGATACACACACTCCTAATCCTACACCAACCATGACTTCACTGGTCGTCGTCGCAGACACTGATCACCAAGAGAAGAATGAACATATCCAGACTGAATCATCATCACACGAAGAGACCTCATCTCCACATGTTCATGATCGATGTCATGATGGACAAGAAGCGAAGGCGAGCGCTACCAAGGCGCCGCCCGAGAGCGGGAGAGAGAGGCTGAAGAGGCACAGAGGAGAGGTTGTAGGACAAGTATGGATACCAGATATATGGGAACAGGAGGATTCGCTCAAGGATTGGATTGATTGTTCTGGTTTTGATGCAGCGTTGGTGCCAAAGGGAATAATGTCTGCTAGGTCAGCTTTGGTTGAAGAAGGGAGGAGAGCTAGTGCAGGTAGAATAAGAGTAGAGAACAGTGGTTGATAATTTTCTGTTAATTGGGTTGTTTTCGTTTTTTTTGTTTTTTTTGGTCCTTGTTTTTTGGATTTGGTAGTTTGTAGCTTAGCTTCATTCAAAAGGTTATGTAATGAGGCTAAATACTCGAGTTATTTGGTGCATGTTATACTTCGAGTGGATGACGGACGAATCTGCGAATATATGGAAGGATCTGAAAGTCCATGTAAACTAATGCATGAAAGTGAGTATTAGACGTGTCAGATCGACGAATAACTTTTTACATGTCTACAAGGATTCGTAATTCCTTGCCAAATCTGTGATGGTTAACAATTCCGCCGACATGACCATAACAATGAAATAGCACTATACTTCTTACCTTGCTGTTTGTCAAGGTTGATTACTATCTGTAGCATACGAATGGCTCATGGATAGCTAAGAGATAGATTTGGTAGATCAAAACTGTAGCTAGCTCCTCCAAGATTACAATATGATTCCAAGAAAACTAGATTCAAGATCGCAAGAGCTCGCTAAATTGAACCGCAAGAGTTCGCTAAGGCTTTGAGATCAACAAGATGAGGGCAGGCGATCTTTCCGCTATTGCTTCACCTTTTCAAACTTGCGCATAAACAAAAACAGTGCAGTATCATTTCCACTTTAATACAGGTCTTAATCGGGTATGGTGTTGACAATCACCATAACTATTGTAACCTTCAACAGCAAGGGAAGCCGAGGCTGATAAGTGGCCAGGGAGGGAATGGGCATATATGATACTAAAAACACATAGGTGTTGTGATATTACAGAACTCAATCTGATATTGCAAGGGTGTGTCAAGAAATACACTTCGAAATATTTCCTTGATCCTGGATCAAACATGTTTTAGGGCTAAAATGGTTGAAAAGCTAGAACCATATATAAAATTACATGGTAAAGCTTTACAAAAATTAAACAAAAATGACAAAACCAACGTGAACAAGTTTATGTTAAATAAATCTCTGATTCTTTCTGTATTCTCCATCACTGCATCTTGGTTCTGGATTCCAGCTTCCATATCTTTATTGTCCCGTCATCGCTCGCAGAAGCGAGAAGCTGATTAGCCTGTCACAATGTGAAGGAAACGATAGTAATTAGAGAACCTAAAAGAGGCGCACTACCAACTATGGATCCAACGGAAACAGAAAAATTTGAAAAAAATAAAAACACTCGAGATTTGAAAGAAAATGCATGTGGAATGCACTATATACACGGGAATTTCGATTGGATGGTTCTAAACCATCCAGCCCCTAGACAGACCACCGGAAATGAAACTACTACAAATCTGACTTCATCCAACGGAAGATGTGCTGTTAGATGCATAAACTAAGCGTACAGAGTGACAACCTATCGATCTGGCATGCTTACCATGGGACTCCACTGCACACAATTCACATCCATTTCATGCGCCTTCCCTTTATTCGTAAGCAGTTTATACATAGGTTCGTCATCCTGAACAAGTGAAACAGACAGATTAACCCACGTCAACAGAGTCTCAAAGACCTTTCATCAAGTTTTTCTACACATGTACCATCAACTGAATCAATTCCCATGTTTCCGAATCACTTGATTACCCACGCAGGATGGCGCAGGATGAAACATAAGCTACAGCGCATCATAAAGTTAGAAGCCAAGTCATCATCTGAACAAAAACTAATTTCTTCCTCTAAAATTTTGGGAACCAAACGCCCTAGCTACATCATGGACTATAACAATTTGGGCTTTCAGCAAAAGAAAATTTCAATGCAATAGCTAATGTCGAAGAATTTTAAGGCAATAGCTAAAGATGATGCAGCCGAAGAATCCATGAAACAATCAAAATCTATCTGCATATTCAGCCTCCATTTTGGCCAATAAATCTCTACTTAGATGCATCAGACACCCAGATCCATCACTAGATCTACAACAGATTTGTATCCTTTTTTAAATCTACGACCAAGTTTATTGCAACAAGCAATTTCATTACTGGTCTGTCAACAAGGCCATGCAGGAGACTGCATTCAGCTTTTAGCGATAGAATTGTTCAGTCGTAGAACATCTACCAGACGTTGCTTAGGCTTGCATCTACCTTCAGAAGTAGGATCAGTGCATACAAGACACATAGAATTGGCGTACCTGTGCATCTTTATTTTCAGCAAAGATGCGTATAGCATCATCTGCAGCTCCACTAGCAATCATATCATCCCTGGCAATCACAGAACAAGCAGATAAAACAAAAATCAACACCATCTGTACAAATAATATCCATTTACCAAACCCATATAATATCCAAGTTCATAGGAGACCCTTTGTTAGCAAATCAGTCTGTAAGGCCATATAAGATTTGCTGGACTTATCAAACAAATTCAGAGGGATGGAGAAAGAAAATTCCTAAATCATTAAATAATCCAGAAGGGCTTAGGAAGTTTGATGCTAGCAACACAATTCAGAGGGATGGACAAGAAAATTTCTACTATATACCATCGGCACAGTATACTAGTAGTACATGAAAGGGAAGATGAAATATGTCATATCACTATTATCGATACCAATTACCAAAGATAAACAGATTGAAACGAAGATCACACTACCTGGACCAATGAACTGAAAATATTGTCCGATTATGATGGCCAGAAATAGTGCAAAGGTGTCTCCTGTCATGTTCCGAAAGAAAAAAAAAAGATTCAGCATAAGTCATATACTAGGATCCAAAACCTGGATAGCATCAACACAACTATGCAATTAGCAAAGCATATCCCACAATGAAGTAATGGATAATGATGGTATCACAACTGCGAAAGAAGTGTAAATGATGTACATGAAACAGATTAAGAGTATAGGCATACCAAAAAAAAGAAAAGAAAAAGAAAAAGAAAAAGGACAGAAAGAAAGAAAAGAACATGCTTGAAATGTCTACGGTGATAATCCTCTGTATTATATTGCATGAATCATGTGTGCATTTGGACACAAATAAGAATCAACAGTCACAAATGGACAAAACAAGTGCTGAGATAGTTTTACCCCTTTGTGGGTCCTCAACTCGATCAAAAAAAGGACAATTACACTTAGAAAAAAAAATATCAGAAGTCAGAATGCTATATGCAAAAAAGTCTCACCAAGGTACATAGCCATCACCAGATATCTTTATCAAGCCGTCTGTCCCCCATACTTTAATAGTAAGATCATCACTGTTAAAATAAGGATGGTAGCTTTGTCAACAGCATGAGAACGATAAATCCATACAAACTCCGGAAAAATCTTTGGCTTACCTACATGTGACCATTTTGTCTCCTTCGTTGTTAAAAGATAGAGACCACACAGTTGAAGTATGCCCGCTGAAAAGCAAACAGGAAAGGACGACTAGAAAAACAAACAGTTGACAGGGTAATGGCAATCTCATTCATAATGTCCATCATAATTCATGGTGCTCAAGGAGCAAGCAAACCAAAATATCCAATGGAGAAGTTTTCACTCAATAATCGAGAACAACAAACAAGCATGATACATGCCACCCTGCATTTACAATTCTGCACATTCTGGAGGAGAATTGTAAGATAATAATGAAAACAATATAATAACGTCTAAAATCCGTTTTTCAAGTGTAGATAATAATATAAGGGAGCTGAAGACAAGATATAACCAAAACTCTAGGGAAGATCTCACTCCTTAGACAATGAACAAATCAAAACATTTTTGTGCTTAATACTGAAAAAATTATAGCTGGATGGACCCAATTAAGCTGAATACAAGTTTTAAAATATAGAGGGACAGGCAAGAAAATATTTGGGATGGGCAGGAGGGCAGAAGTAGACTACAAGAGAGCTAAGCATACTTGCAAGACTCGTTCAGAGTTTGCACACAACTCCAATCATCATCGCCATCATCAGCCCAAATCTGTACAAAAGGAGCAATCCATCAGAAAATGTACAAAGCATCCATGGTTTGTCTTGGCCTGCTAAGCCATGACCATGAAAGAAATCTAAAGAAAAAAAAACACCGTCACCAGAACTTACTTTCACTGTGTTATCATAGCTGCAAGAAAACAGAACCTCCAACTCGGGATGCCACAGAACCATTTTAACATCCTGTGTGTGTCCTTGCAATACTGCTACACATTCGAATTCATTTCCAGGTTCGACTTCCCAGATCCAAACTGATTTATCTCGGCTACACGTTGCAATCAAAGCACCAGAGGCACTCCAGGACACACTTTTCACTTCATTTTCATGCCCCTGTTAACAAGCCAGCAACGTGGGCCCAGGAATTAGCCGTGTTGTAAAACATTGAAGAACAAACATCAATACTAACTTTTATTTCTGCTTGCCTCCAAGGTAGATATACACTCATAATCACCACCTATGTTCTGCCAAACAGCTGTGGTAGCATCGAAACTCGCTGTTGCCAACATCTTGCCTGAGGGTGACCAGGCACATGACCTCACAGTCCTCGTGTGTGTTTCTTCTAAAACAAACTGAGTTATTCACAATACAATAAAAATTTAGATCCATCGTGCACAATGTATCATGACAAGGAAAATTGAAAAAAAAAAAACTACAGTAACCTGCCAAGAAGTTCAATTCAAAGTTGTACTAATCACTCATCTTGCGCAACAATTTCTGAAAGCTTTCTTGTTCGCTCATGTAAATAAAAACAGTCTCCTACCCCAACTCACAACACAATAATTTGCGAGGAATTCCCCTCAATCCCCATAAGCAACAGCTTAGGATATAAAATTTCTCATTAGCAGCAATGCCAAGAGAATCCAAACATGCATCAACCAGATAAGAAAGCATTCCAACCAAGATCATACAAACCACCAAATATGGAACAGCTGTATAGAACTCATGTCCCGAGGGCATCGAAAACAATCTCCCTGTTGCCAGCTACAGGGGTAAGATGATGATTGCGTATATCTCGTTTTTCCAAGACCCTGTTCATGACAGGAGTAGCTCTACTATTGACGTCATAGAGTTGCAGTAGTAATGGAATAGGACTCATGTCAGTAGTTCCGTTATCTTGATCCTCGTATTATTGTGGACGTTCTATCATCGGTTTACATCTCGACTGTGTCAATTTCTCAACATAATATCTTAGTCACAGATAGCACGAGTTTCAAAAGTTGGAAATCCTACTACCCTCATTTGTTCAATTACTGTACTTACCATGCCTCATGCCCTCTTTAAACATATACACACACAATATTATGCTTAATTAACATCGACCCAAACATGTTATCGCAGTTCGAATCCTGCAACCACAAATACTACCTTGCACTTGAAGGCGCCCGAGGGCGACTGCTCCCATATCCGAACCGTCTTATCCCCGCTACACGACGCAAACAAAACCGGGTTCCCTCGGACGCCGCTGGTAGGGTTCCAGGCGAGGCTCCAGACTCGATCCGTGTGTCCTTCCAGACTCTCAATCTCCCTCAACTCGACCGCGGTATCCTCGATCGATTCCGTCATCGCTGGCGGAAAACTAAGAATCAGTGGTTTGTGTTTCGTTGGCGGCGTGCGGCGGCGCCGTCGGAGTGGAGAAGAGAAGAGGTTGGATTCTGCCGCCGGGGAAGTCTCCGGGAAAAACTGGAACTTTTTCTCGGCAAAGGAGTTGGGGTTTTTTAGTGTAACGTGTCGGTCCAGTCTAGATATCCCAAATTATACTCGTCGCACTCGGCTGTTTCAAAACAGTTATAATCTTATATATTTTGATAAATTTCTTATATAGAAAATAAAAAAGTATTATCATTTGTATCATTTTTCAAATTTTTATTATAAATCCATCATCATCTTAAAGTTTATATTTTCATTCAAATGTATAAAAGTTCAACATATGTAAACATCTGTGTCCGATGAAGGTGTTCAATTAAAATTGAACGAAGGGATTAATATTCTTATTCATTCATGGAAAATTTATCTAAAAATATAAAAACCTAAAAAAATTCCAAAACCATATACGTAAAAAAATCACTCAATTTCAACCAAATTGATGAAACTAAATACACCGTGTGAATTTCGATTTTACGACCAATTCGATTGGTGTTGTGATTTTCTATTGGATTATTCATGAAGTTATAGTTTTTGGAAATTTTTATTTCATGTATAGTTTTTTGTAATATTTTTTGATTTTTTTTATAGGTTTAGATAATTTTCTGTAACTTATATCCTTATTCAAAATATGTATCAACATATTGGAGTTATCACATGACTTGATAGTCGCTTTATTAATCTTTTTTAGAAATAGTTTGATCATTCTTTTTAAAAGGAAATCTCAAATAATTTCTCTTTGGTCAATCGAAATAATTTGATCGTTGATATGGTAAGAAAACCCACTTTGGTGTAATCAAATCGAGATGCAATTTTTTGATCAAAATTTGAACATATTGCATACATGTAAAGCATATCCCATATTCATAAAACGACATTTAAATTATTCGAATTGTAAAATTAAATTAATTATATAGGTTTTGTAAGACAATACACATAGCATAAGTTCTAATCTATACTATATATTATCCGAGTCGAACAGTTCGAGTTCGACTCAATCCGACTCGAGTCTATTAGTCGAGTCAAACTTGGTAATATTTTTGGGTTCGACGAGTTCTTAGGTTCGACTGGAACCCACGATCATATCCAAGTTCGATTGTTTCTTCTTTCAAAGGAAATTCCGAACGATATCTTTTTTGTCAAACCCGAATGACCTTTTAAATCAGCTTTTGCTAACAGGCTCACCATTACAAAATAGCTCGGCACTTAGTCGGTTTTGATTCCCTGACCTATCCCCTCATTGGAGGAGTTTGACTGAACCGTTTACCATGTGGGATGAAGATGACCCCTTATCCGAGTTCTATTGTTAGGTTCGAGAGAATTCGACAAATTAGAACTGTTGAGTTAACGAAACCTTCTGGGTTTTGATGAATTATGATCCATTTGATTATATCTTTATGAGTTATATGAATTCTCATTAAGTTTGTTAATGCTTAGTTTTTAATTTATGCACTTTATCTTTCAAAGCGTAGAACTTTGCTAAAGAGCCTATATGATATTCAAAGTTTGAACTAACCTTATTGTTTGGCAGGTTGTTATTATGATCTTACATGTAGTGATCCTTGAACATGATCTAACAGGTTGGTAGCCTGTAACAATTTGGGTGGTGATCCTTGAACATGATCATTATATGATCTTATTACTTATGTGTTTCTTATTTGTTCTTTATTTTTAAAACAGAAACATTTTTATTTATTGATTAATAGGTTTTTGCAATATTTGGTTGTATTTTTGTGAATTGTTATTGTGATGAATTACATTACATGATTATAAAGTATAAACAACACTTGAATTTCTGAGTAACATCGATAGAATTATAGAAATGGTTGGATTTGATCCGATTCGATTCGGGTTTGACTCTATTCGACAAATTATTCGAAAAGTAGTTTGAAACTCGATGAGACATACTCGAACTCGATTCGGATTCGAATTTTTCACTAGTGCTCAAGATTGGATGATGTTTGACTCGAAATAAAAAGTAAAAGTTTGAGATCAAATTCATTGATATTCGGTTCGATTCGGATTGTGTACAGCTATATTATATACTAAGTCAATAGACGTGGCTTTGTTTTCAACTGAAATCTTTTGATCTTGATCGTTTAATTTTTCATATGATGATTGAGATTAAAAATTGATTAATTAAATTGAAAATACAAATTATAATCCCGTAAAAAAATTAATTCAAAAATTTATTCGTGGTTTGATATATTTTGATTGAAAGATTGAATTCTAGTATAAATATTTAAAAAAAATTCATAATACACCATTTACAAATATTTGATAAACAAGATAATAATATATCATCTTATTTTATCACTAATATATATGAGTTTAAACACTGTCATATTTTTTTATCGTACAATCAATGTGTTTTGCTCATCTTTATTTTT
Source organism: Drosera capensis (assembly GCA_001925005.1). Taxonomy (NCBI): domain Eukaryota; kingdom Viridiplantae; phylum Streptophyta; class Magnoliopsida; order Caryophyllales; family Droseraceae; genus Drosera; species Drosera capensis. The sequence continues at coordinate 13,455 of LIEC01011557.1, read as the reverse complement.
TTCATTTATTATTGCTTGATAGATTAGTATTGTACTAATCATTCAGTGAAATGGTAGTCTCATGAATGTGCCAAAAGTTTAGTCGTTATCCGATCAACGACAACCACCAAAATAACCTAATAGTTCCCATCCAAAAATAGAATCTCGAAGAGGAGGAGACGTACACAAATGGTCGAATACCCAAAATCAAAAGAAGGGCCGGCAAGTGGGCTAATAAGTCGACCCAATGGGCCATTTGCAACACCAATAGCCCACTCACACCTCTCATTCCCACACCCAGCCAGCAAGACTTCATCTCATCCCCTTTGTCGGAGATCTGAGATCGACTCAAACCCTAACCAGCAATCAATCGAATCCACCGCTAGCGATTCTGCGCTTAATAGATCGCCATGGAAACAGCGGCTAGGAGAACCGGCGGCGGCGGCGGAGGAGGGATCTTCGAGGGTATTTATAGGGTGATCATGCGAAGGAATTCTGTGTACGTCACCTTCGTGATCCTCGGGGCTTTCGCCGGTGAACGGGTAAGTTGAGGACAAATCGCTTCAATTTGATTATGGATGCTTGTTGGATTTGATCCTTCTTTTGTTCGTGACAAGGGCAAGACTGAGTACATATCGTACTTCACCAGGCCAGCCTTGAGGGGAAATAATTCCTGTTATTGTTGTGTTGGTGTTGACTTGTTTTTCAAAATGTCATCCTCTCTTGAATTTTATGTAACGTTAGTGAAATCGGCAAACAGAAGAATCGTTTGTGGTTTGCTGGACAGAAGAATTGATTGATTTGGCTGATTAGAGTCGGCCAATAATAGTTGTGTCAGCATGATTTGTCGAAATGGATGAGGGAATCTTAAGAGAAAAAACGGAATCCAGCATTTGGTGTAACGGATTGGTTGAATTTATGGTCATATTTTCTGATTCTTTTTCTGACTCCTGGTGTTTTGTTGGTGCAGGCTGTAGATTATGGTGTTAAAAAGATCTGGGAAATGAACAATGTAGGGGTAAGCCATTTGATGTTTGCCTGTTTACTTATCGAGCATAATCTTTTGCATTTGGTGCTGGAAATATGGCATCAAGACGACAGGTTCAAATTTGTTTGGTAGATGTTTTTGAATTTCGGTGGAATTAATTTAGGGTGATCTCTTTGCGTTACTTTTGCTTATTTTTGTTTTACTGTTTTTTCTTGTTCATTCTTCGTGAAGGCCTTCAGAATTTGACTTTATATTGTTCGCAATATGGGTAAAATTTCGTAAATCTCACCCTCTGCAATCCATCTCCATGATGGGAATGCATGTGTTGTTGTTTGTTGTTGTCCTTATAGGGCAAATCTTATTCGGTATGCCACTACATTGTCAAAACTAAACCATCTATGTATCGCTTGAGGCGGCTGCATTGAAACAGGAATGTTATTCTACTTTGTCTCGAGCAATGTTTTCTGTATGCCATGTGCAACAATTTTAATGGTCTAGATGGTTTGGATTTTGGAAACATGAAGGGGAAAATTGGGACACTATGCTTCTGATTTTTATGATGTTTTCTGTTGTTTCATACATCGTTATATTGTATATGACTATTTTATAATATCCTTTTAATGGTCGATTTATCTTGTTGGATTTGTAGAAACGATATGAAGATATCCCTGTGCTTGGGCAGCGGCAGTCTGAAGAGTAGATCATATTTTCATGGATGTGGCAACTTTGGTGGTCTGCTCCTGGTGGCAGTTACCCTTGTTGGTGTTGTAATAAGTGTTGTATTCATTGGTATGATCGATAATGTCGGACGAAGTTTTCCATTTATGTGTACACGTTTGTGATAATGATTTTCGCCATGAATTTAAAGTTGCTAATCTGTTTCAAATGGGTGGTGTTATGCGGTAATAGTAGTGATTTACTGATTCGAGGTGTAGTTGTGGTGTGGTTTGTATTTGTTATAATATAATATATGTGGATAAATAGGAATAATATTATGTATATATAATGCCAAATAAATAAATAAAGACGAACGTTAATAATTACGTAAGTTTTTATTTCATTGTAAAATATTCGTCAATGTTATAAGAAATGGTTTCATTATTAGAGCAGTCCAGAACCGAATTTTTTTAATAGTGTGAATAAGCATTTTATTTGATTTTTTATATTAATAATAAAAATATTTGTATCAGCATATAATATTAATATAAATATCTTTCTCTATACTAATATATATATATATTAGAACCAAAAGCTCATAAAAGATTCTTCGTTATTGGCTTTAAAACAAGAGTCGTTCTTAAAAAGAGGAAAAATCATGTTGAGCAGAATAATTTTAGAGTTTTTCTTTTTTTGTTGTCTTTTCTTTTCTTATTTAGGTTACATTTCTTTTTTTCTTTTTTTTTTACTTTTCAAAAAATAATCCCAAAAACATACGCACGAAAAAATCGCTCTAAAAAATTATAATTTCAATCCAATTAATCTCTTTTTCTTTTTTCTCTCTCTCACCGTACAACCTCTGTACCATCACCTCCTTTGTGGCCGTCGCCTTCTATTGATCTGCTCTTATCTTCCTCTCCAAAGCTCTCATCCCTCTCATCTCGACCACAATCATAGTTGTTGTCAATGTTTATCAACAACAAGTTCATCCTTCAAATATCACCAACCATCAAAGTTCATCGAAATCAGACCATAAATCATTGAAATTTTCCATTGACAGTGGCTCGATCCAGCTTCGGTTATCATCCGATTCAACAAATCCCTCATTCAATGCTTAATTCATAGTGATTTCATATAGAAGGCAAGTGAGGACTAAAGTTTAGGAACACTCACCAAAATAATCGTGTTATCTGATCTTTCACATTATCACTGCTTTTTTTTTATACTTTAGTCAAGTTGATAACACTATGGTTCTTTCAAACTTTGTTTCTATTTTATGCATTTAACAATTTGAAAGAATCGATTCTTTACTCGTTTTCGAAGCAAAGCTCCAAATGGGATCCATCCAAGGCTTAGAGAATAATTGATAACATCACATTAAGACGTTAAGAATTGGTTAAGAATAAAACGAACGCAGATCTGAATGATTTCTTCAGGCTCTGCTTTGTTTCAGGCGAAGAACACGAGTATCTGTTTCAGGCCGCTCTATTTTTTCCTTCTCCCACTCTATTTCAGACGTCGCTATATTTTTTTTCTTCTATTGTTCTGTTTGAGAGGCTCTTTGTTTTTATATAGGCATTCTGTTTTTCTTCAGACGCTCTGTATTTTTGTTGAGGCGCTCTATTTCTAAAATAGAGCGTCTTATATTAGAAAATAGAGCGACAAAAGAACTATGATCCAAACAGAGCGTCAGTTAAGTATTTATATTATTTTTGGATTGTTATTGTTGTACTAAGTAGGAGGATCATCTTTTAACGACGTCATCGGATATCGATGAAGATTCCGATGATGGTATTAGTGATGGATATGAGATGGAGGAAGTATAGAGTTTTATATTTTAAATTTATATATATTTGAAATTATTATCTCTTGTGTAGTTTTTTGGAATTATTTTTAATTTTTTGTAGTTTTGGATAAATCACCCAAAAGTAAAAATTTAGAATATTAAAACAAATATCAAATAAAAAGGAAACTAAAAGATCAAAGTGCATATATAAAAATATAAAAATAATTTTTTTTATAAAAACATCCTTTCAAAATATAAAATCAAATTCCCCTAAAAACAAAAATAAAAAGAAAATCAAAAATGAACATATAAAATTATCAAAGTCAAAAAAATGAAAGAGGTGAACAAGGGTAGTATAATTTAACATAATATATATCTAATGTTATCTTTTTTTTTTAAAAAAAAAAAAGGTATATCTAATATAATATAATCTTATCTATTATGTATGCTTCCTTCAATCTAACTTGGTCGATCTTCCCTTTCCTTATAGAGAGGCTAGGCATACTAAAAGTATTCGAATGTCTTTCTTTTCTTTTGTTGCATAACCTTGTGAGGGCGGCTAACGACAATCAAAGGCTAACTAAGACTCCTTCATGCCAAGTTTGACGTCACCATCTCATCAACCAAAGACCAAGTAGCATTATACTTGATAGGTCTAGCAAGCTCGACCCTGCAATCAATTGAGCTCTCAATTCCTACTTCATCCTTGCTTTCGACTTAGTTCTTGCTTGAACCTTTGGGACGACTATGGCTCTCAAACCTTTTTGTAAGGTTTTTGGGAAAACTCATTATTGAACTTGATTAATCACTCTTTTTTTTTTTTTTTTTTTGAAAATGGATAGTTTTATTTTTGTCATTTTCGACTTTAGAATCAATCCTGAAACTACAATGACAGAGATCTGTGACAAGTCTAGTACGAGACCTTGTTGCGTACTAAGAAATTTATGTTTGCTGACAAGCTTTCTGGTCGTTACTATATCGTCAGCTACCTCGGCAAGTCTGGGACCTCTCCCAATAGTAGCGTGAATATACCCCGCAACTCAGCCGTCGAGTTAGCAGCGACAGATGTACGAGGGGAGGGGGTAACTTTAATAAGATGAACCAGGCCCGAGGGAGGGACAAAAGGATCCATTTTGGTGTGACTAGTAGTGTTAGAGGACCCTATGTATACATATCTATATCTATTTCTGTATAAGTGACACCAACTCTATTAAAATTTTTTTTAAGGTGACAGGAAGACTCTCACATAATCAAAGCCATCTTTTCGAAACGAAGGTGAAACTCCCTTCTTTTTCTCTTGCAACCTCTGAAACGAAAGATCTAATGTTTCTGAACCTACATTAACTATCTTGTCGCTGTCTCATATTCGATTCATATTAGATAAGAACTTTCTTTCACTGCTTCACAAATAAAAGGGCTTTCTCATCGGATGAGTTTCTCTTACCACTACCTGGAACTAACTGGCTTAAAATGGCTTCGTGTTGTCGCCCCTTGTTTTGTTGGCTTTCCAACTCAAAGAAAACAGAACCTACGGTGATAAAGGTCAAAGCCAGGCATCGCTATTCCAAGACTTTGAGGCAATAAGAACATCTCCGGTGGAGGTTCTTATTTTGGAATTCTTAGAGTCACGTCAGCATTCTAAGAATTCATCTTTTTAAGAACCTCTCTTTCTATTGGAAAGAATTTTCTGTACATATCATACCAGTATAGAACATCTTTCAAGAAGCTCCCTTCTTATTGATAAGAACCTCTCTGAAAATACTCAATTTATACTTATTGTTTAATAATCAATTCCATAATTAAATATATTTAGATATATTGTAAAAATGAAATAATTATGTAATTATTAATTAAAAAAATAAAAATTTAAGATAAAATTTTAACAATTGTAAACATTATAATAATTGTAAGCAAACACATAAAATAAATTAATAACAAAGATACATTAAAACAATTGGTAATAGCTGCTTCTCATAATATTAATACTTACGCTCAAGATTAACAAATACCAAGCAATTTAAACGTCAATTTTAGAAAAAATCAAAACAATATCTAACAATATTATGCTATTTTTGTGAAATATAATAAGAAACTACATACATTTTATCTTGTAAGTTTAGCTTTATATTAATTTTTCTACTCACTATAATTCAAGTTCCACCTAATAATAGACTTTTTATATTAATCCATAAGCCTTCTTATATATATATATATATAATATATCATTAAGGTCTTTTTCAATTTCTAATTAATAAATATCTTAGATCAATTTATTAAAAATGTTAATTCAAATATATCAAATTTTATTTGAAAATATTAGTAGTACGTGGTTTCAACAGGATTGGTTATTTTAGTTTTTATAAAATAATAATAAATTCATAATATTTTAGTTTAAAATACAATTGAATTAGTTTTATATTAATTATTTTATAATGATTAATTATTTTAAAATACAATTTGATTCCAAATAAGAAAATAAAACAAGTATTGCATATATTTTAGGACGGTAAATATAATTGTTGTATTTAATATAAGATGCATGGAATAATATAGATACATTTAATGAGAAATGAACGATTGAAATATAAAAATAAAGATATAACCTTTTAATTTAAATTAAGTAGTTTTTATATTATCACAAAAAAATTAGATTGTTTTAATTTCAACAACTTAATTGTGATATTTTTCAAAAAAAAAAACGAAAAAATATTAATTTATAATTATACATATAATATATTTATATCATTATATATATTCAAATCCTATTAGAAAAAAATGTTTTAGTTGAAATTAGGACGTCTAGGGTTCGCCTCATATAGTGCAACTAGCAAAGCACACAAGCAGGTCCGTCCCCCTCGAAGCATCCACGGCGGCTGAAGACCACTAGGATTTGCACGATGAGGTATTCATTCTCCAGTTTCTCCAAATCTCCCCTTTTTTTTTTTTCTTATTTCAATTTTCTTCCTAGAGCATTTAATAATTTCATTGAATTTTGGTTGTATTTTGGATGAGACTTTATGTTTTGATGTATTCAATTGAATCGTTTGATACGATCGAGGACTGTTGATTGAAGGGTGGGTTTGAAATGGTTTTAGATTATTGTGGGGAAAACAAGATGGTATGTTGTTCGGATTTGTAATTTGTGTGTGCAATTGAAGTTGATCGGGGTTGTTTTGTCTAGTGTGCAGTTTATAGAATTATTTGTGGATTCGGGTGGGTTGCATTTGATTCAATTATACGCCCATCGGATTAGAGTTAAGATACAACAACCACCACCCAGTTATCCAGTAATAGACAGGGTTTGTGGAGGGCAGGGCGTATGTAGTCTTACCCTTGTTGCAAACAAGAGAGAGACTGTTCCTATAGCCCTCAAGTTAAGATGCTAATGATATTGTAGACAAGTTGGTTCCGCAGCATTCTAATAGAATAGGTGTGATGCAAGATCGGCAGTTTGAATTTTGCTACTTCCATTTGCTAATTGCTTGGTATGTGGTCGTTCGATATATTTTTCCACATTTTTGTCCTGTTAAGTGTATTTGCATGAGGGGGAGTGTTCTGATGCTGATAGATTGTGTTTTCTTCTATCGCCTTAAGTTTTTTTGTCGTTTTGATTCCTCAATAGTTAGCATGGGTAGAATTGACATAGTGAGCCATTGATATTTGGCTATTTTCATTGATGTGTAGTAAGCTCCAGAGTGAAGCGTTGAGGGAAGCCATCGGTCTTATCAAAGCTGAAGCTGAGAAGAAGCAGCGCAAGTTTACTGAAACTATTGAACTACAAATTGGATTGAAGAACTATGATCCTCAGAAGGACAAGCGTTTCAGTGGTGCAGTGAAGTTGCCCCATATCCCTCGTCCCAAGATGAAGGTTTGCATGCTTGGTGATGCTCAGCATGTGGAAGAGGCAAGTGCTGCTTTGACTTCGTATCATATGATATCAATTTTCACTGTGTTATCTAATTCCTTTTTAATATAACTTAGTGTTAGGGTGACTATGTGAGACTTGTTTATTGATTGTGTAGGCGGAGAAGATTGGCCTGGACTACATGGATGTAGAAGGGCTAAAGAAGCTGAACAAGAACAAGAAGTTGGTGAAGAAGCTGGCCAAGAAGTACCATGCCTTCTTGGCGTCTGAAGCTGTTATTAAACAGATCCCTCGTCTGCTCGGACCTGGTCTTAACAAGGCAGGCAAGTACCACAAACTACTATAATTTTCTATATGTTCACTCGTTTTATCTTTCAAAGTTTTTCCACTGGCGCACTAGCTTCAACCAAGGCAAGGTAAAATCAATGAAATTGGTTGACGGGTATGCAAAGAGGGAATCCAGGATGCAAAAAGGGAGGGGCTGTTTGGTATGACTACATAAAATAGAGCAATCCAGAATCATTAATAGAATCAAAAAATGATAACCCAAAACCAAAATTATTGCATAAAAAAAATTAACTATTGTGAAAGGGGTCTTGAATGTTGTCTCCAGAAATCAAAGATCAGAAAACAAAATCCACTTTTTTTGGATTTCAGTTTTCTGCTTCTAATTCTTTGATTCTGAAAATAGAAAACCATACTAAATAGTTTGGATTCGTTAGTTTGAGAATCCAAAACAGAAATCTAGAATTAGAAGCCATACCAGCTGGGCCAAAATGTTTGGTGAGAGAAAGGGAGTAGGATTACCTGATTCGAGTGGAGGTGAAGAGAATGGCAGTGCAGCAAATGAAATACTCCTGTTTTTCTCGCTTATATATTTTGAGGGTTAGAAAGGTTAGTGACAATAATAATACTCAACAATGAAAATGACCAGCAATCAGGGTGTTGCTAAGAAATGTTGAATCTTATACAGTACAATCAACTGGATTGTGATTTGATCTTGTAGGTATCAGGCAGAGTATGAATTGTGTTAGATTGACCAGCTGAAAGAGAGTGTGATTAGATATTCTCAAATTTTGAGACGTGTTTGAAGTTTGGATTCAACGGGAAACATACATGGTGTTCTACTTGAATATCTTCGAATAAGTGGCAGACTCTAGATATTAAATTGGTAGCTAAGCTAAATCATGTTCTCCACTGTTTCAACTTTGATGTTCTGTCGTTTATGTTTTAGTACAATGTAAATGGAATGGATGGGGTCCATGCGAGGTATTAGAAAGATTTTTGCTGTTTGGTGTCACCTGAAGGACTTCTTTCATGTAATTTCATGCTGCAGGGAAATTCCCAACGCTGGTTACCCATCAAGAACCGCTGGAGGGAAAAGTTAATGAGGCAAAATCAACTGTGAAGTTTCAACTCAAGAAGGTTCTATGCATGGGTGTTGCGGTTGGAAATTGCAGTATGGATGACAAACAACTTTTCCAGAACATTCAACTCAGTGTCAATTTCCTTGTTTCATTGCTGAAAAAGAATTGGCAAAATGTGAGTCAATAATCCTCCTTTTTTGTGCTTTTTCAATACGATGGATCAGGCTCATCAGTACTTGCTACTCTCGTAGACAACTTTTTACCTTATGTGATAGGATTGCGAAATGCTTATTAGTCATAACTCAACAATCTGCTAATAGTTTTCAGTGATGATGCTTGCCAGTGTTGGTGCTTTCACAGTCAAACTAGTTAATATGCATGAGAACTGTTTGCTCGCGAGGTTCTTCAATTTCTACTGCTTAGTGTGCAAAGGCGCTTGACGAACAATCAAGAGTTAGCCCCGTGTGTTCTTATTTAATCTATACTTCACCTCTTAATGCTGTCAAATGCTTTAGTAAATGTTTTGTATGATCATTGCAAAATTTCCAGAAATTTCAAGTCTTCATCGCTTAGTAGATTAAAAGGTTGCTGGACTTGTTGTCTTTACTCCTTTTATTTTGTTCATTCTACTGATAGCATTGTTTCCGTGTGATCAGGTGCGCTGTTTGTACTTGAAGAGCACTATGGGGAAGCCGCAACGGATATTTTAAGTCGACTCACCTTGATTGTTTAGAATTGGCGAGTTCTTCAGTCATCGTGTTAATGTGTGGAAATGACAATGCTAAAGAACTTTCTCACACCTCGAATTTCATTGGAAGACATGTTTTTATTTCCTTGTATTTGAAGTTTCTTTCCATTCCTTACCTAGTTGTTGCAAGATCAATACTTGGTTTCGGCCTGTACAGGCCGTGGATAATGAGGATGTTTAATTTGATGATGGCCTTGTGTCTTGGTTTGTTCTCTCCTCCATCGCTCTGATTCTTTTGTTGGAATTCACTGTCGACTAAACATTGATCTTGTGGGTGTGGAGCGATACAAGTTGGAGGTTCAAAGCATTGCAGAGCCTACTAGCCTCTGCTTCAGTGCTTCATGGATTCAACTTCTATCCAAAATTCCATTGAGAACACATTTGTGTGAAATTGGTTGTGACCATGTTTGGTTGTCAAAGAATACTTGTTGTCTATGCACTTTCTTGTTCCTTTTTCTTTGAGTTATTCTTGCTCATTACAAAAATGAGAACTTTAGAAATGATCTTTCTTTCGATAGAACTGTATATATTAGGTGCATCTGACTAAAGCCATATGTCTGGATAGTATTTTTAAAGTTAAGGGATTTATTTATTTGGAAAAAAGCCAAAAAAACTTTGCTTTCGGCTTATTGTATTAGATCAACCCCACCATTCCTCCATGCCCACATAGCACAAAGAGCCAACCCAGTATGTCAAGAACTCCAAATCAAAGACACAATGGCAGAAGAGGTCTCAAACAGGCAAATAATTTTCAAAGGCTATGTGACAGGCTCGCTCAATGAGTCAGACATGGAGCTCAAATCCATCAACATATCTCTCAAGCTCCCAAACAGCTGCAGCAATGGAGTTCTGGTGAAGAATCTGTACTTGTCTATTGATCCTTATGCTAGGGGTAGAATGGGAAAACCTACTGTTTCTGGGTACGTTCAGCACTGCAAGCCTGGATTGGTAAGAGGAAAAATCATTTATGTTCTTGCCCTTTTGTTCTTGCTTGGTGATTTTAGTTATTTGGGGTGGATTGGAGAAAGTTTTTTGGGTGGTGATGTGAAATCTTTGTCAACTCTGAAGTTGATCAATGATATGTGAGGACTTTAGGGGAGCCAGATGAGGGAATCTAATGCCCCAAACTTGGTCTAATTAGCATGTATCTTTAAATCCGAAAGCTAAAGTTTGGGGTTTTAATTGTTCACACAGCAACTCGTTTTTTCCCTCCACGGTTGATGTGGGAAACCACAATGAAATATACTATAAACGAGTTTTGATTGTTAGTTTTGGCTTTAATCTGGTCGAATTTGGTTCAGCAAGCATGGTATGTCTAAGGTGCTTATAAGTTATTACCGCCGAGTCTTTATATCGGCAAGCATGTACAAGGAGTTTATAGCTTTATTATGATTTCTATGAATTAACACATAAGCCCTATTATAAGTTCAGCCAAATAGGCCTTGTCTTTGCAACGATTCAGTGGATGAGATTGAAACGGAAAAGTGATGATTTCATTGGAATGGGTGTTGGAACCTGTTAGTGTTAAAAATAGGTAATGTTCTGTATGGATGTCTGAGCAGTTTATTTGCCATGAATATGTGCAGCCTGTTACGGGACATGCAGTGGCAAGAGTTGTGGATTCGAGGGATCCAAGGTTCAAGAAGGGTGACCTGGTTTGGGGATGGCTTGGGTGGGAAGAGTATTCGCTTGTTACATTTACTGAAGGGTTATTCAGAATTGAACACACAGACGTTCCTATTTCCTATTACGCTGGGATTCTCGGTGTGTTTCATGCCATAGCGCCTTCGATGATGGTTTTTTTTTTTCTTTTCTTTTTTGCGTGCCTGACTTGTTTACTTCCGTGGAGCTGCCGTATCGCTTTTCCTGATGCACCACGTTGCAATACAGGCATGACCGGTATGACAGCTTACTTTGGTTTCCATGAGATATGCTCTCCTAATGAAGGAGATCGTGTCTTCATTTCTGCTGCATCCGGAGCTGTTGGTCATCTGGTTGGACAATGGGCGAAGCTGGAAGGATGTTATGTTGTAGGAAGCGCCGGAAGCCAGGAAAAGGTTCTTCTCTGTTTTTAATCTCTCATTGCAATTAGCAATTCATCCATGGCTTTTGATATCTTTTTAAGAACTCGTATAGCACCAGGAATCATCTCACTTCTCCCACTTGAAGATCATGGATCAGGTTTGAATTTTCCGTTTTCGTTCGTCAAGATTGCGGGTGGAACTAACTATTGTGCAATCTTGACAACGTTAATATGGTTCGGTTTCAGCTTACCCACTCTCTTATTGATGTTCCAACTATTGTGCAATCTTGACAACGTTAATATGGTTCGGTTTCAGCTTACCCACTCTCTTATTGATGTTCCTGCAATATAGGTGGATCTGTTGAAGACCAGGTTTGGATTTGATGAGGCATTCAACTACAAGGAAGAACCAGACTTGGAAGCTGCATTGAGGAGGTATACCGCCTGTTTCCATGTAAAAACTTCGATGCTGCCACTTTCTAATTGTTATTGCCTCTGGATCGAGGTGCTTGAATCTTGATACGTGATAAAGAACGCAAATTTACTAGGGAGTGTAGTATGTATATTGTCCATTCATCTCGGATTTAGAGTCTCACTAGGCAGAGTTAACAGTTATACGTGCTTTTCGTTCTTTCACAAGGTGGAGAGAGTCCAAGTGCGCTGAGTTGTATGTTTCGCAGGTACTTCCCGGAAGGCATAGACATCTACTTTGAGAACGTCGGGGGCAAAATGCTGGACGCTGTCTTGCCTAACATGAGGCTTCATGGCCGGATCAGCATGTGTGGTATGGTTTCGCAGTACAATCGTGAGTCTTCAGAGGGCGTTAGCAATCTTTTGAGTCTCATCATGAGACGGATTCGTATGGAGGGATTTCTGATTTCAGATTACAGCCACCTTTATGATAAATACTTGGACGTGGTTTTGCCGCTCATCCGAGAGGGCAAGATTACATATGTCGAAGACATAATAGACGGTCTAGAGAACGCCCCTGCAGCACTTGTTGGGCTCTTCTCTGGTCGCAATATTGGGAAGCAAGTCTTGGTTGTCGCATAGGAATGAACTGTCTTGGCAACATGCATGGAAAACTGATTGTAACATTCCAAAATGATCCATATGTACCGTAAAACATTTTCTTGTGATATTACTGCCACGGTATTGCTTTGTTGGTGGTTACTACGAATCCGAGTGCAGTGGGTGAATGCAGTTGTAAAAGTTCTTTCATGGTGAAATAGTAGTTCATATCAGATGCCGATCTGCGAATTGATAGTATCTTTATATGTCTGAGCTTGGAGGATTATGTCCCTATGTTGATTCAATGAGGAGAAAAGGTTGTCAGAATGCACCGAGCAGCCACCAACAATGTATTAATATAGAGGCCATGATACAATGGGTTGCGTTCCACATAAATAGGCCATCAACCCAGGTAAATCAAAACTGAGATAGATAAATAGGCCATGATTCTTGATCGTTTTCCTTCACATCCCAATAATTTGGGTTTCCAAAAAATCTTGTCACGTCCCGTGGTTCCGATTCTTCGATTTTTTGTACAGGAACTCCGGGATTTTCGATTGTTTCGTACAAACATAGAACTTTTAAAATAAGATAAATATCTTCTAGTAATTCAAAATTTAAAAATTGATAAATATATTTAGTACTAAATCAGTATTTAAAAAGGTTATCGTTTAAATAACAAACTTTGAAACTTTGAAGTGATTGAATATCTATAAAAAGTGCAAAAGTTTCAGTAAAAAGGTGAATTCACCCGGCCAAATGATATCAATATGATTTGAAATAATCAAACTTATTTATCTCAATATATATATATAAATATATAAACAACCTTTTCGTCATATGAGCAATAATAATAATATTTAGGATAGGTAACTGGAATAAACAAAATTAGTTCCATGAGCACCACCAACTATAAGTAACCAATAAAATCAAAATCAAAAAAAATATTTTACTCATTTTGGTTCGAGATAATGGGAACGGTTTTTGTAACTCTTGTTTCGTTATGTATCAACTTTTCGATTTTTAGATTT